>CM076577.1:1416157983-1416369248 GCA_034641835.2 Pinus albicaulis
TCAAAAATGAGAATGAAATTCTCAAAGATCAAATCAAGCTCAAGACTGACATGAAATCAACCTTATCCCTGCATATAGACAAAGTGGAGAGGACCAATGAGAAGATGAAGACAAGGAACAAAAAGTTGATCAGGGCACTCACAAACCTCAGGTTCAAACTTGTGATCAGGAAACCCGTTATACATCGCATTTTTACATGTTAGTGATGACTATATCTTTAGCTGAGTTTTCTAGAAAAATGATTTCCCTATGTCAATATGTCATCCAGAAAACCCTCCCAAAACTTTTTTCACCTTTCTACCTATTCAGTCCACCCCTGGCAAAACCACAACCTCCTTGTCAACAATCCTATCTAACCTCAGCCTTATTGGTCTGCCCATCAGCTTTAAAAGGCAAATCCACATCTGTTTCAAAGGTCTCCCCTATGTTAGGAAGTGGCGTTTAGGACATTTCACCTTTGGAAATCATCAAAAGGCCAAAAATCCCCCATCTGCAGCAGACCTACCATGACTAATCCCTTAATTTGCAAATGAAGTTGAAAAACAGCCTTAAGTCGCGCCACTCATATTCCCTAGGTCTCAGCACTGCATGAAGCCTATTCTCAAGCTGACTAGTAGGTTTTTCACTATGTTCTATGGTTCTACAAAGACAGGAAATATATTTCAATCTCATGGAGTAAATGTTTGAGTTTACAGTTAGAGGAACAGCTGCTTCTAAATGTATTGTGAGCCTGAGATGAAGCTGCAAAACAAAAGTCACTCATCAGGAACTTACAGCTCTTTCCAGCATGAAAATCACAGTAAGAAAGGGTCGCCACTGTCTCAGCAAAATGGTAAATTGTCAAGGCCCAGAACCTCCTTCATTTACAAGCAGAGGTTAAGGCGCCTCCTTCATCCACAAGCAGAGGGCGCAGGCCAGTTTTGACTCAGAAGGTTGCAAAAGTCCAGTTTTGCCTTTACTGAAACAATGAAACAATATCTTCAGGTTTCATAAATGTAATTGATGATCATAACAGGAATAGAGCTTGCGATATGCTAGCTCAAAAGAAAGGAAAGTCTGATTTGATAAAGGAGCTCATCTCAAACTTTCAGAATCATGTGAATTGATGAAATGAAGAAGGCCTGTCATCAGTGAACATTCCAAAGCATAAGGACCCTGTCTATCCACAAGATCAAATAGAACAGATGATAACCAATGCCATTACACATGGAGGAGAAAGTGCTTGGTTTTTTCAAGGAAGCACTGGCCTTCATAGTCACAAAGGTTGTTTGTTAAAATAATCAATCATGAGATGAACAAACCAAATGTCTAATTCACCCTTAGGACAATGCAGGGAGACAGTATTACTCTGGCTAGGGTTTTCTTCTAAAAACACAGTGATGATTGCAAGAAAAGATGCTAAGATTGGTGTTTTTCAAGAAGTTTACTTACCATCACATTCTGAGAAAGGCTGTGTCAAACATAGCGGTCAAAAAGTCTCCGGACACCTTATCTGATGAAGAGATTCCCCCATACATGAGTAGAGGGCCAAAGCTACTGCAGGTTGTTGAAACTGATTGATATAAGAGAACAGTGGAAGGATACCAAAGACTGAATCAAGGTCATTACACAGATGAAAGACAGTGCTGATAATGTAAAGGTATTGGTACTCCTATTTTCAAAGAATTATCTGTCAGGCTATACCTACAGTAGGAAAAAGACAATATTGAATATATGTGCGCCATTGATACCAAAAAGAGGACTGTTTCCTTGAGGAAAGGTCAAGCAACAAAACAATGTCCTATACCAAAGGGCCAGAGAAGTGCCTTTCGGGTATACAATCTTATGAATAGGCAGAAGAGTTTGGTTTTGATGAAATTGCCACTGTTTATAAGTCTTAAAACAAACACGGTTGTCATCATTCCAAAGGGCAGACTTAGCACAAAGACACAGTATTAAATAAACAATGGCAGAGTTGTGGCATGATGAGTTGTCAAGCAGGGGATTATAGTAAAAAATGCCCCTCTTTGGAGAACATTGCAGGTCATAAAGAATGCAGCCACTGATACCTGTACCATTAGACACAGTGGCAAAAATAGTCCCAAGATTATGGAGTTTTGTTTCAGGGTCTAAAGGTTAGTGATTGAAAAGTCCACCAAAGAAAAAGCCGGAGTTTCTCCACCCCACACCTGTGCTAATATCCGCAATCTACATGTGATCAAATGATTGGCAAATCTCCAAAGCAAGTTTGAACGTACCAAAGTTAAAAAATCCGAAGGTTTTTCAAACACAAAAACTCCAAAGAAGAAGCCAAACCACGGTTCTATTTTACCTTTTAAAAATAGAATGACCGTTGATATTGTTTTGTTTTGAAAAACGATATAAGTTTGAAATATAAGAATGGGAAATTCACTTTCAAAAAGGCTAGAGTCAAAATCCCATTCACATCCAGCATCAGCCGCCCGACCGCACGACAACTCCACCCGACACTTTTCTCCGGCGCGAGGGGTTTTGCTCCAAAGGTTGCCGCGCCAGTTTTGAAGGGTTCCGTTGCATTTTTAGCTCCCTCCAAGGTGTTTCTTCTCAACAACTCACAAGGTACTTCACCTCCTAACTTGAAAAACTCAGAAAATCAAGTTTATAAACCTGTAGACCTCGGTTTGAAGCTATACATAGTTAAAAGGGAAAAATTTGTTGATAAGAAGCTGGAGGCAGGGGTATAAAGGTGTTAGTTGATGTCAAAGTTGTCAGAAACAGAGGTGCAGATATTTTGTTGGTGTATTTCTCAAACTCACAAGCGAAGGGTGTATTGTCTAAACCATTGTCCGCATTGATTTCCACCTAAACTAGGTCTGGTTTCTCTTTGCACTATATTTCATCATTCCGAAGATTTGCTGACAAAGAAATTCTGAGAGTAAAGGGGACCGTTTTTCTGAAAGACAGAGGCTTTTGGTGGTTGAAATCTAACATCAGAGACAGGAGCAGAAATGTATTGATAGATATTGTGAAACCACAAGCAAAGGTGTCCTTCACAAAGTACTGTGCACTATTTTTACAATCTAACTCAAGACTGCCTTTTTTCATTACACTACATTGTATCACTCTGAAACCTTGTTGACAGAAGAATTCTGAGGTTGAAACAAGGCCTTTTTCTGAAAAACAGAATTGTTAGTATTTGAAAGTTAATACTGAAAACAGAGGTACAGTGGGTGGATCTCTTAAACTCACAAGCAGAAAAGGTGTCCTTCACAAAGCACTGTTGCATTTATTTTACACCTAAACTAAGTCTGCTTGTTCAATACACTACATTGTATCATTCTAAAGTTGGTTGACAGAGAACTTCCAAAGGTAACAGTACAGTAAAAAGCAGAGATTGTTGATGGCTAGATTTTGACATTAAGGGCAGAAGCACCAAAGTGATGTTTAATTTTTTCAAAACTTCACAAGTGAAAATGGCCATCGGCTCAAAGTGGCGTTAATGCTTGGTGTTTGCATTTGATATTAAAATGTAGGTGTAGGTATTATGTCGATCTCTTAATTTCACAAACAAAGAGTGTATTTCCTAAAAACCACTGTTGCACTATTTTTACAATCTAACTAAGCCTGCCTTTTCATTACACTACATTATATCATTTTGAAGATTGTTGGACAGAGTTTTCTGAAGGTGAAACAGGGCTATTTGCTAGAAGGTTGGGTTGTTGATGATTGGGCATTTGTTGATAATCAAGTTTACATTAAGGGCAGAGTTATAAAGGCAGTGACTGACTTCTCAAAAAGTCACAAGTGAAAGGTTTTTCCCTTAACGCAGTGGGCTAATTTTTCACCTAACCACAGGGTCTCTTTTCTTTTCCCACTGTGTGGTCTCCACAGAAGTCTGCTAGCAGGGGCATGTTTCAAGGTAAATGACCTAAAAGAGCAGGGTTATAATTTTTGAAGTTTGGTTTCAAAGACAAAAATACAAGCGCAAGCAGGCCTCTAGCAAAGTCACCAGAGGGGTGATTGTTTCAAGACTATGCACAGAAGATTTACAAAACAGTTTCTCACACATAGTACCATTTTCAAGAAGGATACATAGCTGAAGTGCATCCGTACTTGAAGAATCGTTGTTAATAGGCAGTAGAGTGGCTTATTCAAGGGAAGCATTGTTATATTCTGTCCCAACCACAAAACCACATTCCGTCTGCCAGTTTGGTGGCCTGTCTCAATCCAGCAGAGCATTCCACATATAGTGAAGGCAGTTTACCTCTTCCAAGGCTTATTTCAAAGACAGAATGCCTCCAAAACGAGATCACAAAGGCGGACAACATATGAGATATGAGCCTATCTCCATAGAAGAAATCAATGCTCATCCCTCAGTACTTTTCAATTTCCATGAGGTAGGCTGTCTTGATTTCTGTCAGAGGATAGAGGGAGTCAAGAGTTTCTCGCCACTTACACATTTGTGCGCTTTGAGATTCAAGGACAAACACCTCCAAAATAGTTAGGTTCCTGACTTCAAAAATCTCTCCGAAGGTATGTATCCAAAGCTACCAAGATCCCATATCATGGTGAAAAGTGGTTTAAACAAGCGCATCTTGATCTGGAGGATTATAAACCTTTCATCAAGCCAGAACATAGAGAGACCATCACTGCTATTTTTCCTTTCTCCTATCTTCTTGACAGTTATGCTCCATTGATGAAGGCCATAATGAGATATTTCACTTGTGAAGGGAGGTTTAGCCAAATATTTGCCTATCATGTTCGCTTGTTGATGCATTTTACCAGGAGCACGCAATTAAACCTTCCATACTTTTTGTCCAAGAGCATAGAGAAAATGGCAGCTACTGTCCAAAAGAAAGCTCCACCTCAGCAAATCCCTTCTCTCTTTCACCATTCCTTGATCAAGATCATCTTCTTACACCAGCTGGAGAAGAAAGGGGTTTCATGGGATTTATTCATTAGCCATGCCGATTTCTTACGACTGTCCCTCCCGTTCATGTGTCTCCAGGTCTCCGTCCACCCCGTCGAATATCCGTTGGGTTTTCTATCTATAGCCTACCCCTAAAAACTAAGATGACCACCGCGCCCAAGTAAACAAGGAGAAGAGGTAAGAAGGAGCCAGGGAGAAAAGGAAGTTGAGGAGCAGACAGTTAGATATCATTGGACAACAGCCTAGAGGCTGATGAGCAAAGATCAAATCTGTGAAGAGGGATGCGTATTGGAGGTCAAGGAATGTATCAAAGTCGTGAAGAGGAACAAAGAAAGAGACACAGAGTTTGAAGAGCAGCAGGTTGAGCAAGCAATTGAAACATCTTTTGAGCCACAAGCTGGACAGGATGTTGGGGAAGGGCAGCAAGCTGAAGCTACCTCCTCAATGGTGACCAAAACTGTCCCTAAGAAGAGGAAATTGCCCAAAAAGACAACTCCTAGCTTTCCAAGGAGAAAGAGCGCTAGATTGGCCTTCAAAGGCAAAAGTACAGTTGGAGAAAGCGCCAAGCATGGAGGTAAATCAGCTGTCATCCCTATCCCAAGCGATGACAACGACAATGAAGCACTCATCCTTGAAAATCTCCTCATTCACAAAGAAGGTCAAATTGAGGTGTTACAAGAAGATCTTCAAAGGGCAAGGAATTTCAATCATTTCTTAGAGGTTGAGAACAAACAAATGAAGTTTCATGCAACCATTCATGAGGCAAGGGCCATCAAGTATAAAAAAGAGGCAGAAAAGGCGCAAATAAGAATTGAAGAGCTTATTGGCGAATTTGATGATGAAGAAGAGGAGGACCAGCCTAGGCGAAAGAGGCCTAGGACCATCGGGCTTAGGAGAGCCTTGGAGAAACAGAAGGCTGAAGAACAAGCTCAATTCGGGCTTTTCCTCTCACTACCCTCTTTGAGCGGGAAATTGAGGAAAACAAGGAAGCATGGCTTGAGAGGGCTAACCAGCATTTGGAAACAAAGCTTGAGAAGGAAAACAGGGATCTTGGGCTACAGAGAAAAAGGACTCTTCACTTTCAGAAGCTAAATCAGTTTGCCAGGCGAAAATTGAAGGTAGCACAAGAAAAATTGAAGAAATTAAAGGAGAGGCGCCTAGCACGGAAAGAAGAAAAAAGCACATCAGCCCCTATATTTTGGCCTCAGCTTCGGAGCATGTTTTCAATTTCATGGACCCTTGAGGGTTTCATGCATGCCAATCTTGGGCCTCGTTTCCGAAAACTTTTTGTTTTTTGGCATTTTTTGGGTTTTTGGCCAAAAACTCATAAATGCGCCATTTCAGTTTGATGAGTCGTCAAGGGAGGAGGGTGATACCAATGGATTCCATAATTTCATGAGCAGCTCTCCAGTGATTTTCAAGGCATTTGAAGATCATTCGCCCCCTCAAATTGGCGAAAAACAACCTCATTTTGCATGTTCTGCCCGCCATATCAGCAGCCTGCTATTTTCTGGGTTTTTGCACACAGGTACAGTTTTGAGGGAATTTCAGAGATCAGATTGAGGTGATTCCACTTGAATTGGAAAGCAGACACAGAGAGATTTCCAACGAGCCATCATGAGCCTCATTTCGTCATCGGGAAGGCTTCCATTTGCATCCAGCAAGTTAGGGGACCATTTTCAGGCATAAATATGAAGTATTTTTGCAATTTTTGAACTCCAAAAATCTGCTTTTCCCAAATGTGCATTAGGCTATTTTTATCATGGGAAAATCATGTAAAGTCAATATATTTTCCGTTTTTAGCAGTTTTTTAGATATTTTATTAGATATTTTGTGCCTTGGGCTTTGCAAAGCCTCAAGGACAAGTTTAGATATTTGGACTTGGCCAATGGGATAGCTAGTCGCTTCCACAGAGGTTTTCTCCTTCTAGCCTATTTATCCCATGATTCTCATTGTAACCGTAGGCTGAACTTGAGAGAAGAATTAATGCATTGGTCATATGAGCTTTGAAGAATACACTTGAGTTATGATTTTTGGACTGCCTCTTGGATGCTTTTGAGGAATGGTGAAGGCTTGTTGATGGATTCCTTGACATGGTAGAATGGCATAGTGCTTCTTAATGTGTTTTGTCTTCTAGTTTTCACTCATAATTCATTTTTCTTGCTGCTATAGATCAGTAAAGATTGATTTTGAGACATGCCCATGGAGGCACCCCAAAATCCCTGAATCTTCATAGCTTGATGTTTTCTTCTCCTTTAGTTATGCTAAAGAATTCTTAGCTGCTCTTTAGTAACCTAAGGTATTGTTGCTAAGTTTTATTCATCAGTTCCATGTATGTTGAGTAGGATGTATGGTTTGCCCTACCTACCTATCAGCTGCCCATAGTTATGTCCATAAAACTTTCTCTTTGACTGATTTGTTGCTCATTTTGTTGAACCAAGGAGGCCTAGTCCCGATCTAGCCCTTTGCCTAAAACTATGAAAACTTATTTGTCCAAGTGCCCAATGACTTAGAGACTATGTTTAGGCGTTCCGGTGTAGTTTATGAGTTGTTAGTTTGTCTTATGTGTTTTCCCCAAAGTCTGATAGCCATTTCCCGAAGTTAGAGGGTCTTATACCTCTATGTATGGCTGGAATGTTTGATTTCTGTGTATTAATTAGCTCATAGTTACACTTAGCATGATTAATGGCTTGCTATTACATGTTTATGTCTGCTATTAACTAGTTACACTTGAAATCCCTTGTTTTTCACCAACTTGTTGTCCATTTAATCCATTTTGCCCAAATATCCCTTCTACCGTGAATCAAATCGGCCCTACAGCAGCTTTACATCATCACCTCATAGCTTCCTTGACCTGTTTGACCCCATAGCCCAATTTATCTACATCTTGTTATCCAGTTTATGTATTTGATCAGTTTCATCCCTCACAAAATTAAAAAACCAAAAAAACTAAAAACATACTTCATAACTAGCCTAATATCAGAACACCGCAAGTAAACACACCGACATCTTTCACACATATAGAGAGAGCCCTCTCTGAGTCCAGGAAGGCTAGGTCCTTGGGCTCCAAAGCTTGGTTTGATGTTACATCGTCATTTGGCTAGCCAATCGGCCAAATCACGGGACCCTAACATAATGGCGATCACGGTGGGACTCTGAGTATTAAACAAACTTAGTTTCCCTAATCTTTAGAGACTTTTGAGAATATTAGCTTGCTGACTTATCCCACCGCTCTCTAACATAATGGCGATCACGGTGGGACTCGAGTAACAAAAAACCTGTTTCCCCTAATCTTTAAAGGCTTTTGAGAATATTAGTCATTGACTTATCCCACCGCTCTCTAACATAATGGCGATCACGGTGACTCGAGTAAATAAAAACTTAGTTTCCCTCATCTTTAAAGACTTTTTGAGAATATTAGCTTGCTGACTTATCCCACCGCTCTCTAACATAATGGCGATCACGGTGGGACTCTGAGTGATTAAAAAACTTAGTTTCCCTCATCTTTAAAGACTTTTTGAGAATATTAGCTTGCTGACTTATCCCACCGCTCTCTAACATAATGGCGATCACGGTGGGACCTTGAGTCAAAACATCCTAGGTATCCCTTAGGAACTCTCAAAATCTCAGTCAAACTTAGAAGAGTAGAATCTGGTTGTCTCACCATCCTAGCAAAATGATGACCCAGCTGTAGGACACTCTTCCAAACCTCAGGACTACATAAAACTCAGAAAAACCCCAAAAAACTCCCTTAGATTGGTTTTTGTCAGTATTGGTGGTGGACCATACACATATACCTCAAAACAACTAAAAATCCACCTGGCGACTCCACTAGCCTCCAGTAGGCCTTACTACCTTGCTAAATTTTAGAATTCCATCCGATTTAGCCACCTCATCGCCAACCTAACATAATGGCGATCACGGTGGGACTTACTGAGTTCATGACAGTCTAGCAAACTCTTATAGACTCTTTAGTCCTTCAAACCTAAACTCAGACCATCAGCCTTTAGAATCATTTAGTGTAAACTCTCTGTTTCACCATCTTAGCGAAGTGATGAATCAGGTTTATAACACTCTTACATCCTAGGCTGCACATAAAACTTAGAAAAACCCCAAAAAATTCCCTTAGATTGGTTTTTGTTAGTATTGGTGGTGGACCATACAAATATACCTCAACACAACTGATTTTCCACCTGGCGACTCCACTAACTTCTAGTAAGCCTTACTATTTTCCAAATTCTAGGCTACTATCCGATAAGACCTATCCCATCACTCACTAACATAGCGGGAGATGGTAAGACACTGAGTACATAATAGTCCAGCAAACTCTTATAGACTCTTTGGTCTTTTTAGGTACCGTAAACAAGCAAGCAGTCCATAGACCCATTTAGAGTAAACTCTTTTTGTTCTCATCACCCTAGCAAAGTGTTGAAACAAGTCTAGGATACTTTGAACCATAGGCTGCACATAAAACTCAGAAAATCCAAAAACATTCTCAGATTAGTCTTGGTGGTGGACCATAGCTATCTTCACAAAAACAACCCAGTTCCACCTGGCGACTCCAATAATCCATCCCTTCTATTTTTGACCATCCTTCGCCTTAGTATAACTTTAGAAAAATCACTCATCCAAAACATTCACCAATACCATTCTCTCTGAACCCTGGATCTAAAATCTGGCTTCACGAAGAATCAATACCAGAGCCCATCCAGACCCAAATCCCCCTATCATAGTAGATGACCCGGAAAATATTCTGTGGAAAGCTTCTGAAACTGACCATCTAGCTACTGGTAGATCCATCCGTAGAGCAAGATCTGTACCTAAACATCGCACTATCCTACTAGATTCACCTTTTGAACTAGAGTCATCACAAGCTCTTCCTAGAAGCAAATCATATAGTAAGATTAACTTTGACGATCTTGAACCCCTAAACCCACCACAGAGTCCTATTAGAGAAGCTTCACCCACCACTCCTCCTGATTTCCAGCTTCTTTATCAATTTGGCTCCTATCATCCTAGATCTGCTCAAAACCAGATCACTAGTCCAAGTTCATCCGCTACACCGGTGCAAACCACTTCATTTCAGCCTACTAGTCCCCATCTTGTACACCATCCATTAGCTCCAGTCATGGCAGCCTGGTACGCACCTTTGGTGTTGCCACCACCTTTAGCTCCTCTCCCAAACAAATATCAAGACAAAATCCCACACTTTACTGGAGAAGACACCACCACACCTCAACAACATATAAGTAGGATGACTGATGCTTATGAATACCTGGAGGTACAAGACGAGACCGTCAGAATGAGAATATTCGCCCAAAGTCTTGGTGGTGAACCCAAAACATGGTTCAAAAGCTTAACTCCAAACAGTATCCATGATATCCCAGAACTACATCAAGTCTTCAGAAATAGGTGGGAAATCCGAAGAAACCCCATTCAAATCCCGTCAGAATATAACAACCTAAAACGGGAAAATGGGGAAAGTGTCCAAGCTTACTGTACTAGGTTCAACAGTGTATATAACTCCCTCCCACCTCATTTCAAACCTCCACTTGGTTTAGCTTTGGCAAAATTTCCCGAGGGTTTTGATCCGGACATGACATATCATTTGAGAGACAAAGATCCCCCTACCTTGGAGGAAATGCAACAAATAGCTATAAAAGCAGATGCCAACTTAGCTGAAAAAAGAGCTAGGACTAGATCAGAAAGAAAGGTCACATATAGAGATGAGGTCTCCACTTCGTCACCTTCCCTAGATCCCAGAATAGATGACTTAGTCAAATCCATGGCTAAAATGTGGGAAAAGATCAATGAAAAAGCTCCTGTTAGGGACAACCAGCCAAACCCTCCAATCAGAAACCGAAACCAAAACTTTAGGAGGGAGCAGCCCCAAAACAGACCAAGGGATAATGACCAACAGATCAAGCCACCATTCAATGAAAACTATGTGGAAGAAGATGATAGGGACTCAGAACCTCTTGATGAACATCATTTAAACCTCATAGGGTCTGACAATGAGAGTGAGGTGTACCTCACCGAAGAAGAACAAGCGTTCTTTTCTCCTGATCAAGATGAGACCAATTATGAAGATCCCGATGACCCCGCCATAGAGTTTCAAAATGCTATTGTAGAAGCCCACAGGAAATATGACCTTAGAAGCAAAAGAAACCAAGATAATTTCAAGAAAGGTAACTCTGATACTGCTAAAGCTCCAGATACCATCCTCAAAAAAGCATCAAGCAGTGACAAAATCAAGGTTGAAAAGACTGACCAAAGCCAAGCTAAAGTTACCCAAACTAGTCCTCTCTCAGATACTCCTGATGCTTCTACAAAGGTCACCAAAACAACTATGGCAAACAAAACCCCTAAACAAGGTCAACAAACTCAGAACATAGACAAGGTCTTAGCTGAAAAAGCTGAAAAAAACATATCTAAACTTCAAGTGCCTTTTAGCTTTGAAGGCGAAATCGCTAAGATCAAAATCACCATGCCTCTTACTGAACTCATTGCCCAAAACTCTTATAAATCCCAAGTACTAAAGGTCTTAAATCTAGGGAATGATGCAAACACTGTTAATCTCACTGATGACATTCCTGAAATATTGTTTGGTCCAAAGATAGAGGGAAAATTCCAAGAGGGAGCTACTCTTCCATTTTACATTAGCCTAAACATCCACGACCAAATCCTCCACAATGCCATGCTGGACTCCGGCGCCTCACATAATCTTATGCCGAAGGTAGTCATGGAAAGATTAGGCTTGGAAATCACAAGACCATATAAAGACTTATACTCATTTGATTCAAGCAGAGTCCAATGCCTAGGTTTGATCAAAGACCTTTGCTTTAGTCTGGCCCAAATACCCGTGAAACATCTAATCATGGATATAGTAGTGGCAGATATTCCTCCCAAGTACGGGATGCTTCTCTCCAGATCTTGGGGAGCCAAACTCCAAGGGAATATCCAACTAGACATGTCATATGCCACCATTCCTGTGTTTGGTCAGACGAGGATACTCTACCGCGAATCACACATGAAATACATGATTAGCAGTCAAGATAGGCCCGATAACATTCCAATGTGTTCTTTGCGCTCCGACTTAAACTCTTTCATTATGCATATTGATGTAAACTTGGAGGAAGAGTCAGAAGAAGCTGATATAGACTTAGATCCACCACATCAGTTGTCCTTGGTACCTTATGATGAGCTGAACACTCAAAACTACCATGATCATGAACAACTGTGTCTTGAGGAAAGTAAGTTTCCCCTCTCCAAAGTGGGGTTAGAGCAAGAAGCACAAACTCTCATGTACTATCAAGCACATTGCTCTAGCTTTAATCAAACGCCAGCAGTAACTTGTGGAAATTTCTTCCGGGTAAAAGCGTAGAAGACCTCCTCTTCATAAACCTATCGGAACCCTTAGAGAAAGAGAGTTTAATCTTTCTACCATACCCCTCAAAGCATTTACCACTGGTGTGGACCCCCCTAGAAATAACACCCCAAGAGCTAACCTCCTCTGAAGCTTTCATTAGAATTTTTAGGACAGAAGACACAAGAATCAAGAAAGTTTATATCATTCATCAATTGGTTTATTATCGTTCCACAATTAACTGAAAGGAACCAGACCTACAAGTGTTTAGTTCATAGAAAAGAAAATAATTATCTACCTATCTTCTCGGTAAAGAATGAAATTTTTTAATAGAAGAAGAATCATAGAAAACCCACAGTCCGAAAGCATGGGAGAGAAAAATAATGGCCATAGAATCTGCTTTGATTTTAGAAATAATACTGCATTTCCATATAACAAAAATCATGTTTGTCCTACTCAAGATCGTGATTCACTATTTGGAAATGTTTCTAATGATGTATTCTTACAAGATCATCTTTCAGATCATAATCACCAAATTCCTTTACAAAGTAGACAACTTAAAGATTTTTTCTAGTTTGCGGGAGGTAAATCTGATTTCAAGTTCAAAATTGCTAAACCACCCAATATCAGAAATCTGTTCATGAAAGCCATGTTCCCAGTGTTAAATTTCTGTGTTGTTACATACCTTGATGATGTCACTATCTATTTCAAGAACTATCAAGAGTACATACATTACCTGAAGAAAGCATACAACAAAGAAAGGAGTGGAAATCAGATATTCAGAGAGGTACAGAGGGAGGATACCGGGCTGTTTAGAGATTCTTGCATGAATCCCTATGTCATGTTAGAGAGAGAAAATTTCCCAAATTTTTCTTTTCAGGAGTTAAGTGGGCCAAGGGTGAGAGGAGATCCTTATGAGGATAAGATGCTTAAATTCCGTCATTTCCAAGATTTTTGAGTTTGAGACACTTTCATTCATTGTACATACCCTTGTTTGAAATATTGAAAAAATAGAAAGGTCAAAAACAGTAAAAGATAGGAAAGTCAAAAACAGTAAAAATAGAAAAGAGGGCAAGTGAAGATAGGACAAAGGCCCCATGTTCCAAAAAAATAGTCTTTCAGAAAGCGAGCAAGTCTAAATGCCGCTACTAGTGCTTTCAATGTCTTGATCAGCTATCTAGCCTAATCATAGCTGAGCATGTTTAAATTTATTTTCTGATAAGTTAGTGAGTGCCAAGATAGTCAACATTGTGTAAGATTGACTTATCACAGAGCTTAGATTAGGGAGAGATTCTGGTTCCACATGCCTAAAACAAAACCAAAGAGAGAAGCGAGGGATGAAAAACACATTGTACATCTTAGCCCCGCTTGTCTAGTTTCCTTTTATTGCAGAATAACATTTGTGTGCAGCTTGTCTTTTATGCCGCAAATGCATGACAAATCAGATTGCCTAATCCTGATTTGATCATTTTTGAATTTCATGTTGTAGATTAGAGAATGAAATCCTGTCAAACTGCTTAATCTTGACAGTCGATCTAGTTTTAGGTAGAGAAATGAAGGAGTTCATCAGCTTAATCTGAACTCCCGGCAGATATAAGAGTAGAAATAGATAGTTTCATTTTTGCAAAAAGAAAAAATATGCATTGTCAAAAGGCTGCTAGTTCAAATGCGCCAAACAGAAGAAAAAATGTTAGGAAAGATAGTGGGGTAGGTAGAAGTATCATTGATGTTAACCATGCTGACACTTTTCAGAAGTAACATCAAGAGAAGGGTAAATTTTGCGCCAATGGATAAGGCACTGGTCTTCAATAAGCCAAGAATCTGAATTCTGGACACCTCCTGACGAGGAGCTGCCCTCCCCAAATGGAGCCACTGTTAGCCATCAGTATTTTTTACATGTTAGTGATGACTATATCTTCAGCTAAGTTTTCTAGAAACTGATTTCCTTATGTCAATATGTCATCCATAAAACCCTCCCAAAACTTTTTTTGCCCTTCTACCTATTCAGTCCACCCCTAGCAAAACCACAACCTCCTTGTCAACAATCCTATCTAACCTCAGCCTTATTTACCTGCCCATCAGCCTTGAAAGGCAAATCCACATCTGTTTCAGAAGTCTACCCTATGTTAGGAAGTGGCGTTTAGGACATTTCACCTTTGGCAATCATCAAAAAGCCAAAAAAGCCCTCATCTGCAGCAGACCTACCATGACTGATCCCTTAATTTGCAAATGAAGTTGACAAACAGCCTTAAGTCACGCCACTCATATTCCCTAGGTCTCAACACTGCATGAAGCCCATTCTCAAGCTGACTAGTAGGTTTTTCACTGTGTTCTATGGTTCTTCAAAGACAGGAAATATGTTTCATCTCATGGAGTAAATGTTTGAGTTCACAGTTAGAAGAACAGCTGCTTCTAAGTGTATTATGAGCCTGAGATGAAGCTGCAAAACAAAGGTCACTCATCAGGACCTTACAGCTCTTTCCAGCATGAAAATCACAGTAAGAAAGGTCCGCCACTGTCTCAGCTAAATGGTAAATTGTCAAGGCCCAGACCCTCCTTCATTTACAAGCAGAGGGTTAGGGCGCCTCCTTCATACATAAGCAGAGGGCGCAGGCCAGAGTTGACTCGTACACGCAAAATTCCGTGTTTGCTCACCGAAACAATAAAACAATATCTTCGTGTTTCGTGAATGTAATTAAGGACCATAACAGGATTACAGGAAATATGATAAGCTCAAAGGGTGAGCGAAGCCGATAAAGCAGATCATCCTCGAAACTTTTCAAGTCTATTGTGAATGGTTGAAACTTAGAAGCCCTGCCATCATGAACTTTCTGGAAGCATAAGGAACCTGCCTACTCACAAGATCTGGGAAATAGAACAGACAGATAAAAAATGCCATTACACAGCAGAGAAAGTGCTGGTTTTTTCAAGGAGACACCGATCTTCATAGTCACAAAGTTTGTTTGTTAAAATAATCAATCATAAGATGGAACACAAATGTTTAATTCACCCTTAGGACAATACAAGGAGACAGTATTACTCTGGCTAGGGTTTCTGCTGACACACAATGATGCTTGCAAGTGAACATGCTTAGACTGATGTGTTCCAAGTGGTCTACTTAACATCACCTTCAGAGAAGGATGTCTCGAAAAAGAATTGTTAAAAAACCTTAAAACACCTTATCTAATGAAGAGCCTCCTCCATGCATGAGTAGAGGGCCAAAACTACTGCAGGGTGCTGAAACTGATTGATGCAAGAAAGCAGTGGAAGGATACCAAGGACTGAAACAAGGTCACTACACAGATGAATGACAGTTCTGATAATGTAAAGATACTGATACTCCTATTTCAAGAACTATCTGTCAGACAGTACATCTAGTGGAAAGGAGAAGGTATTGAACATATTGTATGCTATGAATGCCAAAGGAGCAGTTGATCTAAAAAGGGTTAAAGACATTCCATGATTGCCTATCCAGAAATCTAAGGAAATCCTTTCTGAGCAAACAAAGAAGTCTAGGGTGAAAGGATGCAACCTAAAAAGTGTATTTACAGTCCAGAGAAAAACTTGTGAAACACCTAGAAGCAGAAATTTATCACTGGGAAAGTAGAACAGTGACCAAGGTTGAGTCATAAAATGCATTATGACAGGTATACAATGCTATGAATAGACAAAGAGACAATTTTTGAACATATGTGTGCCACTGATATCAAAAAGAAGACTTTTTCCTTAAGGAAGGGGTCAAGCATGCAAAACAATGTCATATATCAAAGGTCCACAGAGGCGCCTTTCAAGAAATGATGTTTACAGTTTTCAAATGTTTTGGTGCATTGTGAATAGCCCTTCCTTGCTAACAGTCGCCAAGAGAGGAAAACAATGAACACATCTTAGTCATGTAATGTTTCCATTGACAAAAAGGGGTTCGACACACTGATCAAAACAGAATAAAGACTGTGTGCCAAAAAGCCCTGTTTTCATATTTTACAAGTTTGTCTTTTCAAATGAGGAGGCAAATGGGTATATGATCCTGTGATTAGGCAGAAGGAATTTGTTTTTGAGGAATTATCACTGTTTATATTCCCTAAAACAGACACAATGGTCATCATCCCAAAGGACAGTTTCAGCACAAAGATACAGTATAGCAAAAGCAGTGACAGAGTTGTGGCATGATGAGTTGTCAAGCAAGGGATTATAGTAAAAAATGCCCCTCTTTGAAGAGCATTGCAGGTCATAAAGAATGCAGCCACTGATACCTGTACCATTAGACACATTGGCAAAAATAGTCCCAAAATTATGGAGTTTTGTTTCAGGGTCTAAAGGTTAGTGATTGAAAAGTCCACCAAAGGAAAAGGCTGGAGCTTCTCCACCCCACACCTGTGCTAATATCCGCAATCTACATGTGATCAAATGATTGGCAAATCTCCAAAGCAATTTGAACATACCAAAGTTAAAAAATCCGAAGGTTTTTCAAACACAAAAACTCCGCAGAAGAAGCCAAACCACGGTTCTATTTTTACCTTTTAAAAATAGAATGACCGTTGATATTGTTTTGTTTTAAAAAAAAAAAAACGATATAGGTTTGAAATATAAGAATGGGAAATTCACTTTCAAAAAGGCTAGAGTCAAAATCCCATTCACATCCAGCATCAAACAAGCGAGAAAATTGAGCAAAATTTCCGAAATTTGCATTCAGCAGTCGGCGTGACGGGCATGGAAAGTGGCGCGACGTGCCTGGGCGTCGTTTTGCAAAGGCCTTCAACGTCGGCGCGACGTGCCTGTAGGCGGCCGCGACGTGCCTGTAGGTGCCCGCCCGACCGCACGACAACTCCACCCGACACTTTTCTCCGGCGTGACGGGTTTTGCTCCAAAGGTTGCCGCGCCAGTTTTGAAGGGTTCCGTTGCATTTTTAGCTCCCTCCAAGGTGTTTCGTCTCAACAACTCACAAGGTACTTCACCTCCTAACTTGAAAAACTCGGAAAATCAAGTTTATAAACCTGTAGACCTCGGTTTGAAGCTATACATAGTTAAAAGGGAAAAATTTGTTGATAAGAAGCTGGAGGCAGGGGTATAAAGGTGTTAGTTGATGTCAAAGTTGTCAGAAACAGAGGTGCAGATATTTTGTTGGTGTATTTCTCAAACTCACAAGCAAAGGGTGTATTGTCTAAACCACTGTCCGCGTTGATTTCCACCTAAACTAGGTCTGGTTTCTCTTTGCACTATATTTCATCATTCCGAAGATTTGCTGACAAAGAAATTCTGAGAGTAAAGAGGACCGTTTTTCTGAAAGACAGAGGCTTTTGGTGGTTGAAATCTAACATCAGAGACAGGAGCAGAAATGTATTGATAGATATTGTGAAGCCACAAGCAAAGGTGTCCTTCACAAAGTACTGTGCACTGTTTTTACAATCTAACTTAAGACTGCCTTTTGTCATTACACTACATTGTATCACTCTGAAACCTTGTTGACAGAAGAATTCTGAGGTTGAAACAAGGCCTTTTTCTGAAAAACAGAATTGTTAGTATTTGAAAGTTAATACTGAAAACAGAGGTACAGTGGGTGGATCTCTTAAACTCACAAGCAGAAATGGTGTCCTTCACAAAGCACTGTTGCATTTATTTTACACCTAAACTAAGTCTGCTTGTTCAATACACTACATTGTATCATTCTAAATTTGGTTGACAGAGAACTTCCAAAGGTAACAGCACAGTAAAAAGCAGAGATTGTTGATGGCTAGATTTTGACATTAAGGGCAGAAGCACCAAGGTGATGTTGAATTTTTCAAAACTTCACAAGTGAAAATGGCCACTGTCTAAAGGGCAGAATGCTTGGTGTTTGCATTTGATATTAAAACAGAGGTGTAGGTATTATGTTGACCTCTTAAGCTCACAAACAAAGAGTATATTTCCTAAAAACCACTGTTGCACTGTTTTTACAATCTAACTAAGCCTGCCTTTTCATTACACTACATTATATCATTTTGAAGATTGTTGGACAGAGTTTTCTGAAGGTGAAACAGGGCTATTTGCTAGAAGGTTGGGTTGTTGATGATTGGGCATTTGTTGATAATCAAGTTTACATTAAGGGCAGAGTTATAAAGGCAGTGATTGACTTCTCAAAAAGTCACAAGTGAAAGGTTTTTCCCTTAACGCAGTGGGCTAATTTTTCACCTAACCACATGGTCTCTTTTCTTTTCCCACTGTGTGGTCTCCACAGAAGTCTGCTAGCAGGGGCATGTTTCAAGGTAAATGACCTAAAAGAGCAGGGTTATAATTTTTGAAGTTTGGTTTCAAAAACAAAAATACAAGCGCAAGCAGGCCTCTAGCAAAGTCACCAGAGGGGTGATTGTTTCAAGACTATGCACAGAAGATTTACAAAATAGTTTCTCACACATAGTACCATTTTCAAGAAGGATACATAGATGAAGTGCATCCAGATTTGAAGAACTGTTGTTAATAGGTGTAGAGAGGGCTTATTCAAGGAAGCATTGTTACATTTCATCCAAACCACAGTGTCCATATCTGTCCAAGCAGTTTGGTGGCCTGTCTCAATCCAGCAGAGCATTCCTCATATAGTGAAGGCAGTTTGCCTCTTCCAAGGCTTATTTCAAAGTCAGAATGCCTCCCAAACGAGATCACAAAGGCAGACAACATAAGAGATATGAGCCTATCTCCATAGAAGAAATCAATGCTCATCCCTCAGTACTTTTCAATTTCCATGAGGTAGGCTGTCTTGATTTCTGTCAGAGGATAGAGGAAGTCAAGAGTTTCTCGCCACTTACACATTTGTGCGCTTTAAGATTCAAGGACAAACACTTCCAGTTACCAGGTCTTGACCTCAAAATCTCTCCAAGGTATGTATCCAAAGCTACCAAGATCCCGTATCATGGTGAAAAGTGGTTTAAACAAGCGCATCTTGATTTGGAGGATTATAAACCTTTCATCAAGCCGGAACATAGGGAGACCATCATTGCTATTTTTCCTTTCTCCTATCTTCTTGACAGTTATGCTCCACTGATGAAGGCCATAATGAGATATTTCACTTGTGAAGGGAGGTTTAGCCAAATATTTGCCTATCATGTTCGCTTGTTGATGCATTTTACCAGGAACAGGCAATTAAACCTTCCATACTTTTTGTCCAAGAGCATAGAGAAAATGGCAGCTACTGTCCAAAAGAAAGCTCCACCTCAGCAAATCCCTTCTCTTTTTCATCATTCCTTGATCAAAATCATCTTCTTACACCAGCTGGAGAAGAAAGGGGTTTCATGGGATTTATTCATTAGCCATGCCGATTTTGCCACTATCCCTCCTGTTCATGTGTCTCCTACTCAGCCTGTCCATCGCCCAGTGCCTTTATCTAGTAGGCCTACCCCTAAAAAACTCAAGATGACCACTGGGCAGCCAAGTAAACAAGGAGAAGAAGAGGGCAGTGAGCCACAGGGAGAAAAGGAAGTTGAGGAGCAGCAACAGTTAGATATCATTGGACAGCAGCTAGAGGTTGATGAGCAGCATCAAATTCAGGAAGAGGGACAGCAGCTAGAGGTTGATGAGCAGCATCAAATTCAGGAAGAGGGACAGCAGCTAGAGGTTGATGAACAGCATCAAAGTCAGGAAGAGGAACAGCAGCAGACAGAGGTTGAAGAGCAGCAGGTTGAGCAAGCAATTGAAGCATCTTTTGAGCCACAAGCTAGACAAGATGTTGAGGAAGGACAGCAAGCTGAAGCTGCCTCCTTAATGGCGACCAAAACTGTCCCTAAGAAGAAGAAATTGCCCAAAAAGACAACTCCTAGCTTGACAAGGAGAAAGAGCGCTAGATTGGCCTTCAAAGGCAAAAGTACAGTTGGAGAAAGCGCCAAGCATGGAGGTAAATCAGCTGTCATCCCTATCCCAAGCGATGACAGTGACAATGAGGCACGCATCCTTGAAAACCTCCTCATTCACAAAGAAGGGAAAATTGAGGTGTTACAAGAAGATCTTCAAAGGGCAAGGAATTTCAATCATTTCTTGGAGGTTGAGAACAAACAAATGAAGTATCATGCAGCCATTCATGAGGCAAGGGCCATCAAGTACAAAAAGGAGGCAGAAAAGGCGCAAGTAAGAATTGAAGAGCTTATTGGCGAATTTGATGATGAAGAGGAGGAGGACCAGCCTAGGCAAAAGAGGCCTAGAACCATCGGGCTTAGAAAAGCCTTGGAGAAACAGAAAGCTGAAGAACAAGCTCAATTCGAAGCTTTTCCTCTCACTACCCTCCTTGAGCGGGAAATTGAGGAAAACAAGGAAGCATGTCTTGAGAGGGCTAACCAGCATTTGGAAACAAAGATTGAGAAGGCAAACAGGGATCTGGAGCTACAGAGAAAGAGAACTCTCCACTTTCAGAAGCTAAATCAATTTGCCAGGCGCAAATTGAAGGTGGCACAAGAAAAATTGAAGAAATTGAAGGAGAGGCGCCTAGCACGGAAAGAAGCAAAAAGCACATCAGCCCTCGATATTTTGGCCTCAGCTTCGGAGCATGTTTCTATGGACCCTTGAGGGTCATGCATGCCAATTTTGGGCCTGTTTCGAAAACTTTTTGTTTTTTGGCATTTTTTGGGTTTTTCGCCAAAAACTCATAAATGCGCCATTTCAGTTTGATGAGTCGTCAAGGGAGGAGGGTGATACCAATGGATTCCATAATTTCATGAGCAGATCTCCAGCGATTTTCAGAGGATTTGAAGATCATTCGCCCCTCCAAATTGGCGAAAAACCGCCTCATTTTGCACATTCTGCCCGCCATATCAGCAGCCTGCTATTTTCTGGGTTTTTGCACACAGGTACAGTTTTGAGGGACTTTCAGAGATCAGATTGATGTGATTCCACTTGCATTGGAAAGCAGACACAGAGAGCTTTCCAACGAGCCATCATGAGCCTCATTTCGACATCGGGAAGGCTTCCATTTGCATCCAGCAAGTTAGGGGACCATTTTCAGGCATAAATATGAAGTATTTTTGCAATTTTTGAACTCCAAAAATCTGCTTTTCCCAAATGTGCGTTAGGCTATTTTTATCATGGGAAAATCATGTAAAGTCAATATAATTTCCGTTTTTAGCAGTTTTTTAGATATTTTATTAGATATTTTGTGCCTTGGGTTTTGCAAAGCCTCAAGGACAAGTTTAGATATTTTGACTTGGCCAATGGGATAGCTAGTTGCTCCATGAGGTTTTCCTCCTTCTAGCCTATTTATCCCATGATTCTCATTGTAAATCAGAGGCTGAAATTGAGAGAAGAATTAATGCATTGGTCATATGAGCTTTGAAGAATACACTTGAGTTATGATGTTTGGATTGCCTCTTGGATGCTTTTGAGGAATGTTGAAGGCTTGTTGATGGATTCCTTGACATGGTAGAATGGTATAGTGCTTCTTAATGTGTTTTGTCTTCTAGTTTTCACTCATATTTCACTTTTCTTGCTGCTATAGATCAGTAAAGATTGATTTTGAGACATGCCCATGGAGGCACCTCAAAATCCCTGAATCTTCATAGCTTGATGTTTTCTTCTCCCTTAGTTATGCTAAAGAATTCTTAGTTGCTCTTTAGTAACCTAAGGTATTGTTGCTAAGTTTTATTCATCAGTTCCATGTATGTTGAGTAGGATGTATGGTTTGCCCTACCTACCTATCAGCTGCCCATAGTTCCGTCCATAAAACTTTCTCTTTGACTGATTTGTTGATCATTTTGTTGAACCAAGGAGGCCTAGTCCCGATCTAGCCCTTTGCCTAAAACTATGAAAACTTATTTGTCCAAGTGCCCAATGACTTAGAGACTATGTTTAGGCGTTCCGGCATAGTTTATGAGTTGTTAGTTTGTCTCATGTGTTTTCCCAAAGTCTGATAGCCATTTCCCGAAGTTAGAGGGTCTTATACCTCTATGTATGGCTGGAATGTTTGATTTCTATGTATTGATTAGCTTATAGTTATTCCTAGCATGATTAATGGCTTGCTATTACATGTTTATGTCTGCTATTAACTAGTTTGCACTTGAAATCCCTTGTTTTTCACCAACTTATTGTTCATTTAATCCATTTTGCCCAGAGATCCCTTCTACTGTGAATCAAATCGGCCCTACAGCAGCTTTACATCATCACTTCATAGCTTCCTTGATCTGTTTGACCCCATAGCCCAATTTATCTACATCTTGTCATCCAGTTTATGTATTTGATCAGTTTCATCCCTCACAAACTTAAAAACTAAAAAAACAAAAAACACACTTCATAACTAGCCTAATATCAGAACATCGCAAGTAAACACACCGACATCTTCTACACATATAGAGAGAGCCCTCTCTGAGTCCAGGAAGGCTAGGACCTTGGGCTCCAAAGCTTGGTTTGATGTTACATCGTCATTTGGCTAACCAATCGGCCAAATCACGGGACCCTAACATAATGGCGATCACGGTGGGACTCTGAGTGATTAAAAACTTGGTTTCCCTCATCTTTAGAGACTTTTGAGAATATTAGTTGGCTGACTTATCCCACCGCTCACTAACATAATGGCGATCACGGTGGGACTTTGAGTCAAAACATCCTAGGTATCCCTTAGGAACTCTTAGATCTCAGTCAAACTTAGAAGAGTAGAATCTGGTTGTCTCACCATCCTAGCAAAATGATGACTCAGCTGTAGGACACTCTTCCAAACCTTAAGATTATGAAAAACTCAGAAAAAACCACAAAAAACTCTTTTAGATTGGTTTTTGACAGTATTGGTGGTGGACCATACATATATACCTCAAAAAAACTAAAACTCCACCTGGCGACTCCACTAGCCTCCAGTAGGCCTTACTACTTCACTAAACTCTAGGCTACTATCCGATTGAGCCACCTCATCGCCACTAACATAATGGCAATCACGGTGGGACTTTGAGTAAAAACATCCTAGGTATCTCTTAGGAACTCTTAGATCTCAGTCAAACTTAGAAGAGTAGAATCGGGTTGTCTCACCATCCTAGAAAAATGATGACTCAGCTGTAGGACACTCTTCCAAACCTTAGGATTACATAAAAACTCAAAAAACCCCAAAAACTCCCTTAGATTGGTTTTTGATAGTATTGGTGGTGGACCATACACATATACCTCAAAACAACTAAAAATCCACCTGGCGACTCCACTAGCCTCCAGTAGGCCTTACTACCTTGCTAAATTTTAGAATTCCATCCGATTTAGCCACCTCATCGCCACCCTAACATAATGGCGATCACTGTGGGACTTGCTGAGTACATGACAGTCTAGCGAACTCTTATAGACTCTTTAGTCCTTCAATCCTAAACTCAGACCATCAGCCTTTAGAATCATTTAGTGTAAACTCTCTGTTTCACCATCTTAGCGAAGTGATGAATCAGGTTTATAACACTCTTACATCCTAGGCTGCACATAAAACTTAGAAAAAACCACAAAAAACTCCCTTAGATTGGTTTTTGTTAGTATTGGTGGTGGACCATACACATATACCTCAAAACAATTAAAAATCCACCTGGCGACTCCACTAGCTTCTAGTAAGCCTTACTATTTCACCAAACTCTAGGCTACTTTCCGATAGACCTTTCCCATCACTCACTAACATAGCGGGAGATGGTAAGACACTGAGTACATAATAGTCCAGCAAACTCTTATAGACTCTTTGGTCCTTTAGGTACCATAAACAAGCAAGCAGTCCATAGACCCATTTAGAGTAAACTCTTTTTGTTCTCATCACCCTAGCAAAGTGTTGAAACAAGTCTAGGATACTTTAAACCATAGGCTGCACATAAAACTCAGAAAATCCAAAAACATTCTCAGATTAGTCTTGGTGGTGGACCATAGCTATCTTCACAAAAACAATCCATTTCCACCTGGCGACTCCACTAATCCATCCCTTCTATATTTGACCATCTTTCGCCTTAATATAACTTTAGAAAAATCACTCATCCAAAACATTCACCAATACCATTCTCTCTAAAACTCTGGATCTAAAATCTGGCTTCCCGAAGAATCAATACCAGATCCCATCCAGACCCAAATCCCCCTATCATAGTAGATGACCCAGAGAAGATTCTGTGGCAAGCTTCTGAAACTGATCATCTAGCTTCTGGTAGATTCATCCGTAGAACAAGATCTGTACCTAAAACTCGCAATATCCTACTAGATTCACCTTTTGAGCTAGAGTCATCACAAGCTCTTCCCAGAAGCAAATCATATAGTAAGATAAACTTCGACGATCTTGAACCCCTAAACCCACCGCAGAGTCCTATTAGAGAAGCTTCACCCACCACTCCTCCTGATTTCCAGCTTCTTTATCAATTTGGCTCCTATCATCCCAGATCTGCTCAAAACCAGATCACTAGTCCAAGTTCATCCGCTACACCTGGTCAGACCACCACTGTTCAAACCACTTCATTTCAGCCTACTAGTCCTCATCTTGTACATCATCCATTAGCTCCAGTCATGGCAGCCTGGTACGCACCTTTGGTGTTGCCACCACCCTTGGCTCCTCTCCCAAATAAATATCAAGACAAGATCCCACACTTTACCGGAGAAGACACCACCACACCTCAATAGCATATAAGTAGGATGACTGATGCTTATGAATACCTAGAGGTACAAGACGAGACTGTCAGAATGAGAATATTTGCCCAAAGTCTTGGTGGTGAACCCAAAGCATGGTTCAAATGCTTGGCTCCAAACAGTATCCATGATATCCAAGAACTACATCAAATCTTCAGAAATAGGTGGGAAATCCGAAGAAACCCCATTCAAATCCTTTCAGAATATAACAACCTAAAACGGTAAAATGGGGAAAGTGTCCAAGCTTAATGTACTAGGTTCAACAGTGTATATAACTCCCTCCCACCTCATTTCAAACCCCCACTTGGTTTAGCCTTGGAAAAATTCCCTGAGGGGTTTGATCCTGATATGACTTATCATCTAAGAGACAAGGATCCCCCTACTTTAGAGGAAATGCAATAAATAGCCATAAAAGCAGATGCCAATTTAGCTGAAAAAAGAGCTAGAACTAGATCAGAAAGAAAGGTCACATATAGAGATGAGGTCTCCACTTCATCACCTTCCCTAGATCCCAGAATAGATGACTTAGTCAAATCCATGGCTAAAATGTGGGAAAAGATAAATGAAAAGGCTCCTATTAGGGACAACCTGCCAAACCCTCCAAACAGAAACCAAAACCAAAACTTTAGGAGGGAACAGCCCCAAAATAGACCAAGAGAAAATGACCAACAGATCAGGCCACCATTCAATGAAAACTATGTGGAAGAAGATGATAGGGACTCTGAACCTCTTGACGAACATCATTTAAACCTCATAGGGTCTGACAATGAGAGTGAGGTGTACCTCACCGAAGAAGAACAAGCGTTTTTTTCTCCTGATCAGGATGAAACCAACTATGAAGATCCCGATGACCCCGCCATAGAGTTTCAAAATGCTATTGTAGAAGCCCACAGGAAATATGACCTTAGAAGCAAAAGAAACCAAGATAATGTCAAGAAAGGTAACTCTGATACTGCTAAAGCTCCAGATACCATCCTCAGAAAAGCATCAAGCAGTGACAAAATCAAGGTTGAAAAGGCTGATCAAAGCCAAGCTAAAGTTACCCAAACTAGTCCTCTCTCATACACTCCTGATACTTCTACCAAGGTCACCAAAAAAACTATGGCAAGCAAAACCCCTAAACAAGGTCAACAAACTCAGAACATAGACAAGGTCTTAGCTGAAAAAGCTGAAACAAACATATCTAAACTTCAAGTGCCTTTTAGCTTTGAAGGCGAGATCGCTAAGATCAAAATCACCATGCCTCTTACCGAACTCATCGCTCAAAATCCTTATAAATCCCAAGTACTAAAGGTTCTAAATCTAGGAATGCATGCAAACACCGTTAATCTCACCGATGACATTCCTGAAAATATTGTTTGGTCCAAAGATGGAGGGAAAATTCCAAGAGGGAGCTACTCTTCCATTTTACATTAGCCTAAACATCCACGACCAAATCCTCCACAATGCCATGTCAAGATCTTGCCGCCCTCACATAATCTTTATGCCGAAGGTAGTCATGGAAAGATTAGGCTTGAAATCACAAGACCACAAAGACTTATACTCATTTGATTCAAGCAGTATTCAAATGCCTAGGCTCGATCAAAGGGACCTTTGCTTTAGTCTCGCCCAAATACCCGCGCCCAAATACCTGCGAAACATCTAATCATGGATATAGTAGTGGCGGACATTCCTCCCAAATACGGGATGCTTCTATCCAGATCTTGGGGAGCCAAACTCCAAGGGAATATCCAACTGGACATGTCATATTCCACCATCCCTGTATTTGGTCAGACCAGGATACTCTACCGCGAATCACACATGAAATACATGATTAGCAGTCAAGATAGGCTAGATAACATTCCAATGTGTTCTTTGCGCTCCGACTTAAACTCTTTCATTATGCATATTGATGTAAACATGGAGGAAGAGTCAGAAGAAACTGATATAGACCTAGATCCACCACATCAGTTGTCCCTGGTGCCTTATGATGAACTGGAAACTCAAAACTACCACGATCATGAACAGCTGTGTCTTGAGGAAAGTAAGTTTCCCCTTTCCAAAGTAGGATTAGAGCAAGAAGCACAAACCCTCATGTACTATCAATCAAATTTCTCTAGCTTTAGTCAAATACCAGCAGTAACTTGTGGAAATTTCTTTCGGGTAAAAGCTTTAGAAGACCTACACATCATAAACCTATTTGGAACCCGGGAGCAAGAGAGTTTAATGTTTCTACCATACCTCAAAGATTTACCATCATGTGACCCTCCCACTTAAATAAAACTCTCACTATAACTCCCGTAGCTCAATGCCTACAGAAAATGCTCTATACTTTTATAGAGCCTGATACAATGTGATAATCTGAGAATGCAGTGAACAAATTGGCTCATTTTGTCTTTCATGAAGAACTTAAGAAAGGCTAAAATCAAGAATCTCATGCAAAATACTAGTTTCTATAGGAAAAACAAGGGAAAACATTGTCTCACCACCTTTTCCCCAAAGAATACTCACGTAAACAAACACAACAAACTCACAAACCGAAATGTTTTTCAAGGAGAAAAGAAAATGATTCACGTCTCGCTTTGATTTTAGAAATGATACTGCATTTCCATATAACAAAAATCATGTTTTTTCTTCTCAAGATCGCGATTCACCATTTGAAAATGTTTCTAATGATGTATTCTTACAAGATCATCTTTCAAATCATAATCATCAAATTCCTTTACAAAGTAGACAACTTAAATATTTTTTCCAGTTTGCGGGAGGTAAATCTGTTTTCAAGGTCAAAATTGCTAAACCACCCAATATCAGGAAACTGTTCATGAAAGCCATGTTCCCAATGTTAAATTTTTGTGTTGTTACATACCTTGATGATGTCACTATCTATTTTAAGAATTATCAAGAGTACATACATTACCTGAAGAAAGCATACAGCAAGGAGTGGAAACTTATATTCAAAGAGGGCAGAGGGAGGATACCGGGCTGTTTAGAGATTCTTGCATGAATCCCTATGTCATGTTGGAGAGAGAAAATTTCCCAAATTTTTCTTTTCAAGAGTTAAGTGGGCCTAGGGTGAGAGGAGATCCTTAAGAGGATAAGATGCTGAAATTCCGTCATTTCCAAGATTTTTGAGTTTGAGGTACTTTCAGTCATTGTACATACCCTTGTTTGAAATATTGAAAAAATAGAAAAGTCAAAAACAAAAGATAAAAAAGAGTTTAAAAACTCAGAAAGCAAGAAAGAGGGCAAGTGAAGATAGAACAAAGGCCCCATGTTCCAAAAAATAGTCTTTCGGATAGCGAGCAAGTCTAAATGCCGCTACTAGTGCTTCAATGTCTTGTTCAGCTATCTAGCCTAATCATAGCTGAGCATGTTTAAATTTATTTGTTGATAAGTTAGTGAGCGCCAAGATAGTCAACATTGTGTAAGATTGACTTATCGCGCAGCTTAGATTAGGGAGAGATCGTTCCAAATGCCTAAAATGTAACCAAATTGAGAAGCTTAGGATGAAAACACATTGTACATCTTAGCCTCGCTTCTCTAGTTTCTCAACATTTGTGTGCGCTTAGTCTTTTATGCCGCAAATGCATGACAACCGATCGCTTAATCTCGATTCGATCATTTTTGAATTTCATGTTATAGATTAGAGAATGAAACTCGTCAAACCGCTTAATCTTTGACAAAAGGGATCTAGCTTTAGGTAAGAAGAAACAAAGGAGTCTACCGCTTAATCGAACTCCCCGCATATAAGAGTAGAAACGTATAGTTTCATTTAGCAAAAAGAAAAATATGCATTGTCAAAAGGCTGCTAGTTCAAATGCGCCAAACAGAAGAAAAAATGTTAGGAAAGATAGTGGGGTAGGTAGAAGTATCATTGATGTTAAACATGCTGACACTTTTCTGAAATAACATCAAGAGAAGGGTAAATTTTGCGCCAATGGATAAGGCACTGGTCTTCATAATCCAAAAATCTGAATTCTGGACACCTCCTGACGAGGAGCTGCCCTCCCCAAATGGAGCCACTGTTAGCCATCAATATTTTTTACATGTTAGTGATGACTATATCTTCAGCTTAGTTTTCTAGAAACCGATTTCCTTATGTCAATATGTCATCCAGAAAACCCTCCCAAAACTTTTTTTTGCCTTTCTACCTATTCAGTCCACCCCTAGCAAAACCACAACCTCCTTGTCAACAATCCTATCTAACCTCAAATTTCTATTTACTCGCCCACTTTAAAAGGCAAATCCAACATCCTCCAGAGAGGTCTCCTCCATAGGGAAGCGCGAGGGACATTTCACCTTTGGCAATCACCAAAAAAGCCCCCATCTGCAGCAGACCTACCATGACTGATCCCTTAATTTGCAAATGAAGTTGACAAACAGCCTTAAGTCACGCCACTCATATTCCCTAGGTCTCAGCACTGCATGAAGCCCATTCTCAAGCTGACTAGTAGGTTTTTTTCACTGTGTTCTATGGTTCTACAAAGACAGGAAATATATTTCATCTCATGGAGTAATGTTTGAGTTTACAGTTAGAGGAACAGCTGCTTCTAAGTGTATTATGAGCCTGAGATGAAGGTGCAAAACAAAAGGCTCTCATCAGGACCTTACAACTCTTTTCAGCATGAAAATCACAGTAAGAAAGGGTCGCCACTATCTCAGCAAAATGGTAAATTGTCAAAGCCCAGAACCTCCTTCATTTACAAGCAGAGGGTTAGGGGCGCCTCCTTCATACATAAGCAGCGGGCACAGGCCAGTGTTGACTCAGAAGGTTGCAGAAGTCCAGGTTTGCCCTAACTGAAACAATGAAACAATATCTTCAGGTTTCATGAATGTAATTGCCGACCATAACAGGATTATAGTGGAAATATCATAAGCTCAAAGGAAAGGGGAGTTTGTCCTGATAAAAGAGATCATCTGAAACTTTCAAGTCAGGTGAATGGTTGAAACTTTAGCAGGCCTGTCATCAGTGAACATTCCAAAGCATAAGGACCCTGTCTATCTACAAGATCAAATAGAACAGATGATAAACAACGCCATTACATAGGCAGGAGAAAGTGCTTGGTTTCTTCAAGGAAACACTGATCTTCCTAGTCACAAAGTTTGTTTGTTAAAATAATCAATCATAAGATGCAACAAGCCAAATGTTTAATTCACCCTTAGGACAATGCAGGGAGACAGTATTACTCTGGCTAAGGTTTCTGCTGACACACAATGATGCTTGCAAGTGAACATGCTTAGACTGATGTTTTCCAAGTGGTCGACTTAACATCACCTTCAGAGAAAGGTTATCTCGAAAAAAAATTGTTAAAAAGTTCTGGACACTCAGACCGCATCAAGAGCCTCTCCATGCATGAGTAGAGGGGTCAAAACTACTCATAGGTGCCGAACCGTATTGATACAAGAAATCATGGAAGGATACCAAAGACCTTAAACAAGGTCAACAAGGCGATAAATGATGCTGTCGATAATGTAAAGATACTGATACTCCTATTTCAAGAACTACCTGTCAGACAGTACATCTAGTGGGAAGGAGAAGGTATTGAACATATTATATGCTATGAATGCCAAAGAAGCAGTTGACTTAAAAAGGGTTAAAGACATTCCATGATCACCTATCCAGAAATCAAAGGAAATCCTTCTGAGCAAACAAAGAAGTCTAGGGTGAAAGGATGCAACCTAAAAAGTGTATTTACAATCCAGAGAAAAACTTGTGAAACACCTAGAAGCAACAATTTATCACTAGGGAAGTAAACAGTGACCAAGGTTGAGTCATAAAATGCATGATGACAGGTATGCAATGCTATGAATAGAGAAAGAGACAATTTTGAACTTGTGTGTCCCACTGATACCAAAAAGAAGACTTTTTCCTTAAGGAAGGGGTCAAGCATGCAAAATAATATCATATATCAAAGGTCCAAAGAAGCGCCTTTCAAGAAATGGTGTTTACAGCTTTCAAATGTTTTGGTGCATTATGAATAGCCCTTCCTTGCTTACAGTCGCCAAGAGAGGAAAAACAGTGAACACAGCTCAGTCATGAAATGTTTCCATTGACAAAAAGAGGTTCGGCACACTGATCAAAACAAAGTAAGAACCATGTATCAAAAAGCCATGTTTTCATATTCTACAGGTTTGTTATTTCAGATGAAAGAGGCAAATGGATATACAATCTTATGAATAGGCAGAGGAGTTTGGTTTTGATGAAATTGCCACTGTTTATAAGTCTTAAAACAAACACGGTTGTCATCATTCCAAAGGGCAGACTTAGCACAAAGACACAGTATTAAATAAACAATGGCAGAGTTGTGGCATGATGAGTTGTCAAGCAGGGGATTATAGTAAAAAATGCCCCTCTTTGGAGAACATTGCAGGTCATAAAGAATGCAGCCACTGATACCTGTACCATTAGACACAGTGGCAAAAATAGTCCCAAGATTATGGAGTTTTGTTTCAGGGTCTAAAGGTTAGTGATTGAAAAGTCCACCAAAGAAAAAGCCGGAGTTTCTCCACCCCACACCTGTGCTAATATCCGCAATCTACATGTGATCAAATAATTTGCAAATCTCCAAAGCAAGTTTGAACATACCAAAGTTAAAAAATCCGAAGGTTTTTCAAACACAAAAACTCCGCAGAAGAAGCCAAACCACGGTTCTATTTTACCTTTTAAAAATAGAATGACCGTTGATATTGTTTTGTTTTGAAAAACGATATAAGTTTGAAGTTGAACATAAGAATGGGAAAGGGTTCACTTTCAAAAGGCTAGAGTCAAAAACCTATCCAATCCAGCATCAAACAAGCGAGAAAATTGGGCGAAATTTCCGAAATTTGCATTCAACAGTCGGCGCGACGGGCCTGGAAAGTGGCGCGACGTGCCTGGGTGTCGTTTTGCAAAGGCCTTCAACGTCGGCGCGACGTGCCTGTAGGCGGGCGCGACGTGCCTGTAGGTGGCCGCCCGACCGCACGACAACTCCACCCGACACTTTTCTCCGGCGCGACGGGTTTTGCTCCAAAGGTTGCCGCGCCAGTTTTGAAGGGTTCCGTTGCATTTTTAGCTCCCTCCAAGGGGTTTTGTCTCAACAACTCACAAGGTATTTCACCTCCTAACTTGAAAAACTCGGAAAATCAAGTTTATAAACCTGTAGACCTCGGTTTGAAGCTATACATAGTTGGGTAAAGGGAAAATTTGTTGATATCGGAGGCAGGGTATAGCGTTAGTTGATGTAAAAGTTGTCGTAAATGAGGTGGGTATATTTTGTTGGTGTATTTCTCAAACTCACAAGCAAAGGGTGTATTGTCTAAACCACTGTCTGCATTGATTTCCACCTAAACTAGGTCTGTTTTCTCCTTGCACTATATTACATCATTCTGAAGATTTGTTGACAAAGAAATTCTGAGAGTAGAAGGGGCCATTTTTCTGAGGGCAGAGGCTTTTGATGGTTGAATTCTAACATCAGAGACAGGAGCATAGATGAATTGATAGATCTTTGAAACCACAGGCAAGGGTGTCCTTCACAAAGTACTGTGCACTATTTTTACAATCTAACTCAAGACTGCCTTTTTTCATTACACTACATTGTATCACTCTGAAACCTTGTTGACAGAAGAATTCTGAGGTTGAAACAAGGCCTTTTTCTGAAAAACAGAATTGTTAGTATTTGAAAGTTAATACTGAAAACAGAGGTACAGTGGGTGGATCTCTTAAACTCACAAGCAGAAAAGGTGTCCTTCACAAAGCACTGTTGCATTTATTTTACACCTAAACTAAGTCTGCTTGTTCAATACACTACATTGTATCATTCTAAAGTTGGTTGACAGAGAACTTCCAAAGGTAACAGCACAGTAAAAAGCAGAGATTGTTGATGGCTAGATTTTGACATTAAGGGCAGAAGCACCAAAGTGATGTTGAATTTTTCAAAACTTCACAAGTGAAAATGGCCACTGTCTAAAGGGAAGAATGCTTGGTGTTTGCATTTGATATTAAAACAGAGGTGTAGGTATTATGTTGACCTCTTAAGCTCACAAACAAAGAGTATATTTCCTAAAAACCACTGTTGCACTGTTTTTACAATCTAACTAAGCCCGCCTTTTCATTACACTACATTATATCATTTTGAAGATTGTTGGACAGAGTTTTCTGAAGGTGAAACAGGGCTATTTGCTAGAAGGTTGGGTTGTTGATGATTGGCATTTGTTGATAATCAAGTTTACATTAAGGGCAGAGTTATAAAGGCAGTGATTGACTTCTCAAAAAGTCACAAGTGAAAGGTTTTTCCCTTAACACAGTGGGCTAATTTTTCACCTAACCACAGGGTCTCTTTTCTTTTCCCACTGTGTGGTCCCCACAGAAGTCTGCTAACAGGGGCATGTTTCAAGGTAAAATGACCTAAAAGAGTAGGGTTATAATTTTTGAAGTTTGGTTTCAAAGACAAAAATACAAGTGCAAGCAGGCCTCTAGCAAAGTCACCAGAGGGGTGATTGTTTCAAGACTGTGCACAGAAAATCTACAAAGCAGTTTCTCCCACATAGTACCATTATTAAGAAGGTTACATAGCTGAAGTGTAACCAGATTTGAAGAACTGTTGTTAATAAGTGTTGAGGGGGGCTTATTCAAGGAAGCATTGTTACATTTCATCCAAACCACAGTGTCCATATCTGTCCAAGCAGTTTGGTGGCCTGTCTCAATCCAGCAGAGCATTCCTCATATAGTGAAGGCAGTTTACCTCTTCCAAGGTTTATTTCAAAGAAAGAATGCCTCCCAAACGAGACCACAAAGGCGGACAACATAAGAGATATGAGCCTATCTCCATAGAAGACATCAATGCTCATCCCTCAGTACTTTTCAATTTCCATGAGGTAGGCTGTCTTGATTTCTGTCAAAGGATAGAGGAAGTCAAGAGTTTTTCACCACTTACACATTTGTGCGCTTTGAGATTCAAGGACAAACACTTCCAGTTAGCAGGTCTTGACTTCAAAATCTCTCCAAGGTATGTATCCAAAGCTACCAAGATCCCGTATCATGGTGAAAAGTGGTTTAAACAAGCTTATCTTGATCTGGAGGATTATAAACCTTTCATCAAGCCTGAACATAGGGAAACCATCACTGCTATTTTCCCTTTCTCCTATCTTCTTGACAGTTATGCTCCACTGATGAAGGCCATAATGAGATATTTCACTTGTGAAGGGAGGTTTAGCCAAATATTTTCCTATCATGTTCGCTTGTTGATGCATTTTACCAGGAGCAGGCAATTAAACCTTCCATACTTTTTGTCCAAGAGCATAGAGAAAATGGCAGCTACTGTCCAAAAGAAAGCTCCACCTCAGCAAATCCCTTCTCTCTTTCATCATTCCTTGATCAAAATCATCTTCTTACACCAGCTGGAGAAGAAAGGGGTTTCATGGGATTCATTCATTAGCCATGCCGATTTTGCCACTGTCCCTCCTGTTCATGTGTCTCCTACTCAGCCTGTCCATCGCCCAGTGCCTTTATCTAGTAGGCCTACCCCTAAAAAACTCAAGATGACCACTGGGCAGCCAAGTAAACAAGGAGAAGGAGAGGGCAGTGAGCCACAGGGAGAAAAGGAGGTTGATGAGCAGCAGCAGCCAGATTTTGAGGGACAACAGCAGTTGGGTATCATTGGACAGCAGCTAGAGGTTGATGAACAGCATCAAATTCAGGAAGAGGAACAGCAGCAGCTAGAGGTTGAGGAACAGCAACAGACAGAGGTTGAAGAGCAGCAGGTTGAGCAAGCAATTGAAACATCTTTTGAGCCACAAGCTGGACAGGATGTTGAGGAAGGACAGCAAGCTGAAGCTGCCTCCTTGATTGTGACCAAAACTGTCCCTAAGAAGAGGAAATTGCCCAAAAAGACAACTTCTAGCTTGCCAAGGAGAAAGAGCGCTAGATTGGCCTTCAAAGGAAAAAGTACAGTTGGAGAAAGCGCCAAGCATGGAGGTAAATCAGCTGTCATCCCTATCCCAAGCGATGACAGCGACAATGAGGCACGCATCCTTGAAAACCTCCTCATTCACAAAGAAGGGAAAATTGAGGTTTTACAAGAAGATCTCCAAAGGGCAAGGAATTTCAATCATTTCTTGGAGGTTGAGAACAAACAAATGAAGTTTCATGCAGCCATTCATGAGGCAAGGGCCATCAAGTACAAAAAGGAGGCAGAAAAGGCGCAAGTAAGGATTGAAGAGCTTATTGGCGAATTTGATGATGAAGAGGAGGAGGATCAGCCTAGGCAAAAGAGGCCTAGAACCATCTGGCTTAGGAGAGCCTTGGAGAAACAGAAAGCTGAAGAACAAGCTCAATTCGAAGCTTTTCCTCTCACTACCCTCCTTGAGCGGGAAATTGAGGAAAACAAGGAAGCTTGGCTTGAGAGGGCTAACCAGCATTTAGAGACAAAGCTTGAGAAGGCAAACAGGGATCTTGAGCTATAGAGAAAGAGAAATCTTCACTTTCAGAAGCTTAACCAATTCGCCAGGCGCAAATTGAAGGTGGCACAAGAAAAATTGAAGAAATTGAAGGAGAGGCGCCTAGCACGGAAAGAAGCAAAAAGCACATCAGCCCTCGATATTTTGGCTTCATCTTCGGAGCATGTCTCTATGGACCTTTGAGGGTCATGCATGCCAATTTTGGGCCTGTTTCGAAAACTTTTTGTTTTTTGGCATTTTTGGGGTTTTTCGCCAAAAACTCATAAATGCGCCATTTCAGTTTGATGAGTCGTCAAGGGAGGAGGGTGATACCAATGGATTCCATAATTTCATGAGCAGCTCTCCAGCGATTTTCAGGGGATTTGAAGATCATTCGCCCCTCCAAATTGGCGAAAAACAGCCTCATTTTGCACATTCTGCCCGCCATATCAGCAGCCTGCTATTTTCTGGGTTTTTGCACACAGGTACAGTTTTGAGGGACTTTCAGAGATCAGATTGAGGTGATTCCACTTGCATTGGAAAGAAGACACAGATAGCTTTCCAACGAGCCATCATGAGCCTCATTTCGACATCGGGAAGGCTGCCATTTGCATCCAGCAAGTCAGGGGACCTTTTTCAGGCATAAATATGAAGTATTTTTGTAATTTTTGAACTCCAAAAATCTGCTTTTCCCAAATGTGTGTTAGGCTATTTTTATCATGGGAAAATCATGTAAAGTCAATATAATTTCCGTTTTTAGCAGTTTTTTAGATATTTTATTAGATATTTTGTGCCTTGGGCTTTGCAAAGCCTCAAGGACAAGTTTAGATATTTTGACTTGGCCAATGGGATAGCTAGTTGCTCCATGAGGTTTTCCTCCTTCTAGCCTATTTATCCCATGATTCTCATTGAAAATAAGAGGCTGAACTTGAGAGAAGAATTAATGCATTGGTCATATGAGCTTTGAAGAATACACTTGAGTTATGATGTTTGGATTGCCTCTTGGATGCTTTTGAGGAATGTTGAAGGCTTGTTGATGGATTCCTTGACATGGTAGAATGGTATAGTGCTTTTTAATATTGTTTTGTCTTCTAGTTTTCACTCATATTTCATTTTTCTTGCTGCTATAGATCAGTAAAGATTGATTTTGAGACATGCCCATGGAGGCACCTCAAAATCCCTGAATCTTCATAGCTTGATGTTTTCTTCTCCCTTAGTTATGCTAAAGAATTCTTAGCCGCTCTTTAGTAACCTAAGGTGTTGTTGCTAAGTTTTATTCATCAGTTCCATGTATGTTGAGTAGGATGTATGGTTTGCCCTACCTACCTATCAGCTGCCCATAGTTCTGTCCATAAAACTTTCTCTTTGACTGATTTGTTGATCATTTTGTTGAACCAAGGAGGCCTAGTCCCGATCTAGCCCTTTGCCTAAAAATATGAAAACTTATTTGTCCAAGTGCCCAATGACTTAGAGACTATGTTTAGGCGTTCCGGCATAGTTTATGAGTTGTTAGTTTGTCTCATGTGTTTTCCCCAAAGTCTGATAGCCTTTTCCCGCAGTTAGAGGGTCTTATACCTCTATGTATGGCTAGAATGTTTGATTTCTATGTGTTAATTAGCTTATAGTTATACTTAGCATGGTTAATGGCTTGCTATTACATGTTTATTGTCTGCTATTAACTAGTTACACTTGAAATCCCTTGTTTTTCACCAACTTGTTGTCCACTTAATCCATTTTGCCCAGAGATCCCTTCTACTGTGAATCAAATCGGCCCTACAGCAGCTTTACATCATCACTTCATAGCTTCCTTGATCTGTTTGACCCCATAGCCCAATTTATCTACATCTTGTCATCCAGTTTATGTATTTGATCAGTTTCATCCCTCACAATCTTAAAAACTAAAAAAACCAAAAACACACTTCATAACTAGCCTAATATCAGAACATCGCAAGTAAACACACCGACATCTTTTACACTTATAGAGAGAGCCCTCTCTGAGTCCAGGAAGGCTAGGTCCTCGGGCTCCAAAGCTTTGTTTGATGTTACATCGTCATTTGGCTAGCCAATCGGCCAAATCACGGGACCCCAACACATCCTCAAAAAAGCATCACAAAAGAAAAATCAAGGTTGAAAAGACCGATCAAAGCCAAGCTAAAGTCACCCAAACCAGTCCTCTCTCTACATACTCCCCGACATACTTCTACCAAGGTCACCAAAACAACTATGGCAAGCAAAACCCCTAAACAAGGTCAACAAACTTAGAACATAGACAAGGTCTTAGCTGAAAAAGCTGAAACAAACATAACTAAACTTCAAGTGCCTTTTAGCTTTGAAGGCGAAATCGCTAAAATCAAAATCACCATGCCTCTTACTGAACTCATTGCCCAAAACTCTTATAAATCCCAAGTACTAAAAGTCTTAAATCTAGGGAATGATGCGAACACTGTTAATCTCACTGATGACATTCCTGAAGTATTGTTTGGTCCAAAGATAGAGGGAAAATTCCAAGAGGGAGCTACTCTTCCATTTTACATTAGCCTAAACATCCACAACCAAATCCTCCACAATGCCATGCTGGACTCCGGCGCCTCGCATAATCTTATGCCGAAGGTAGTTATGGAAAGATTAGGCTTGGAAATCACAAGACCATACAAAGACTTATACTCATTTGATTCAAGCAGAGTCCAATGCCTAGGTTTGATCAAAGACCTTTGCTTTAGTCTGGCCCAAATACCCGCGAAACATCTAATCATGAATATAGTAGTGGCAGACATTCCTCCCAAGTATGGGATGCTTCTATCTAGATCTTGGGGAGCCAAACTCCAAGGGAATATTCAACTGGACATGTCATATGCCACCATTCCTGTGTTTGGTCAGACCAGGATACTCTACCGCGAATCACACATGAAGTACATGATTAGCAGTCAAGATAGGCCCGATAACATTCCAATGTGTTCTTTGCGCTCCGACTTAAACTCTTTCATTATGCATATTGATGTAAACTTGGAGGAAGAGTCAGAAGAAGCTGATATAGACTTGGATCCACCACATCAGTTGTCCTTGGTACCTTATGATGAGCTGGACACTCAAAACTACCTTGATCATGAACAGCTGTGCCTTGAAGAAAGTAAGTTTCCGCTCTCCCAAGTAGGATTAGAGCAAGAAGCGCAAACTCTCATGTACTATCAAGCAAATTGCTCTAGCTTTAATCAAACGCCAGCAGTAACTTGTGGAAATTTCTTCAGGGTAAAAGCTTTAGAAGACCTTCACATCATAAACCTATTTGGAACCCGGGAGAAAGGGAGTTTAATGTTTCTACCATACCTCAAAGATTTACCATCATGTGACCCTCCTACTGCAAATAAAACTTTGACTATAACCTCAGTAGCTCAACATCTTGAGAAAATGCCAAATAACCTTTTTATGAGCAAGGATGACAGTTATAATCCCAGCATACCTGAACTACTGAAATTGGCTCATATTTTGTCTTTTCATGAAGAACTTAGAAAGGCTAAAATCAGGAATCTCATGCAAAATACTAGTTTCTACAGAAAAAACAAGGGAAAACATTGTATCACTACCTTTTCCCCAAAGAACAACTTTAAAAGAAACAAACACAGAAAACTGAAACAAACTGAAATGATCAAGGAGAAAAATAATGGCCATAGAATCTGCTTTGATTTTAGAAATAATACTGCATCTCCATATAACAAAAATCATGTTTGTTCTACTCAAGATCGTGATTCACCAATTGAAAATGTTTCTAATAATGTATTCTTGCAAGATCATCTTTCAGATCATAAACATCAGATTCCTTTGCAAAGTAGACAACTTAAAGATTTTTTCCAGTTTGCAGGAGGTAAACCTGATTTCAAGTCCAAAATTGCTAAACCACCCAATATCAGAAATCTGTTCATAAAGGCCATGTTCCCAGTGTTAAATTTCTGTGTTGTTGCATACCTTGATGATGTCACTATCTATTTCAAGAATTATCAAGAGTACATACATTACCTGAAGAAAGCATACAGTAAGGAAAGGAGTGGAAATCAGATATTCAGAGAGGTACAGAGGGAGGATACTAGGCTGTTTAAAGATTCTTGCATGAATCCCTATGTCATGTTAGAGAGAGAAAATTTCCCAAATTTCTCTTTTCAAGAGTTAAGTGGGCCAAGGGTGAGAGGAGATCCTTACGAGGATAAGATGCTGAAATTCCGACATTTCCAAGATTTTTGAGTTTGAAACATTTTCAGTCATTGTACATACCATTGTTTGAAATATTGAAAAAATGGAAAAATCAAAAACAGTAAAAGATAGGAAAGTCAAAAACAGTAAAAAGCAGAAAAGAGGGCAAGTGAAGATAGAACAAAGGCCCCATGTTCCAAAAAATAGTCTTTCGGAAAGCGAGCAAGTCTAAATGCCGCTACTAGTACTTCAATGTCTTGTTCAGCTATCTAGCCTAATCATAGCTGAGCATGTTTAAATTTATTTACTGATAAGTTAGTGAGTGTCAAGATAGTCAACATTGTGTAAGATTGACTTATCACAGAGCTTAGATTAGGGAGAGATTCTGGTTCCACATGCCTAAAACGGAACCAAAGAGAGAAGCGAGGGATGAAAAATATATTGTACATCTTAAGCCCGCTTGTCTAGTTTACTTTTATTGCAGAATAACATTTGTGTGCAGCTTGTCTTTTATGCCGCGAATGCATGACAAATCAGACTGCTTAATCCTGATTTGATCATTTTTAAATTTCATGTTGTAGATTAGAGAATGAAATCCTGTCAAACTGCTTAATCTTGACAGTCGATCTAGCTTTAGGTAGAGAAATGAAGGAGTTCATTAGTTTAATCTGAACTCCTGGCAGATATAAGAGTAGAAATAGATATTTTCATTTTGCAAAAAGAAAAATATGCATTGTCAAAAGGCTGCTAGTTCAAATGCGCCAAACAGAAGAAAAAATGTTAGGAAAGATAGTGGGGTAGGTAGAAGTATCATTGATGTTAAACATGCTGACACTTTTCAGAAATAACATCAAGAGAAGGGTAAATTTTGTGCCAATGGATAAGGCACTGGTCTTCATAATCCAAAAATCTGAATTCTGGACACCTCCTGACGAGGAGCTGCCCTCCCCAAATGGAGCCACTGTTAGCCATCAGTATTTTTTACATGTTAGTGATGACTATATCTTCAGCTGAGTTTTCTAGAAACTGATTTCCTTATGTCAATATGTCATCCAGAAAACCCTCCCAAAACTTTTTCGCCTTTCTACCTATTCAGTCCACCCCTAGCAAAACCACAACCTCCTTGTCAACAATCATATCTAACTTCAGCCTTATTGACCTGCCCAGCAGCCTTAAAAGGCAAATCCACATCTATTTCAGAAGTCTACCCTATGTTAGGAAGTGGCGTTTAGGACTTTTCACCTTTGGAAATCATCAAAAAGCCAAAAAGCCTCCATCTGCAGCAGACCTACCATGACTGATCCCTTAATTTACAAATGAAGTTGACAAACAGCCTTAAGTCGCGCCAATCATATTCCCTAGGTCTCAGCACTGCATGAAGCCTATTCTCAAGCTGACTAGTAGGTTTTTCACTATGTTCTATGGTTCTACAAAGACAGGAAATGTATTTCAATCTCATGGAGTAAATGTTTGAGTTTACAGTTAGAGGAACAGCTACTTCTAAATGTATTGTGAGCCTGAGATGAAGCTGCAAAACAAAAGTCACTCATCAGGACCTTACAGCTCTTTCCAGCATGAAAATCACAGTAAGAAAAGGTCGCCACTATCACAGCAAAATGGTAAATTGTCAAGGCCTAGAACCTCCTTCATTTACAAGCAGAGGGTTAGGGCGCCTCCTTCATACATAAGCAGAGGGCGTAGGCCAGTGTTGACTCAGAAGGTTGCAGAAGTCCAGGTTTGCCTTTACTGAAACAATGAAACAATATCTTCAGGTTTCATGAATGTAATTGCTGACCATAACAGGAATATAGTGGAAATATGATAAGCTCAAAGGAAAGGGGAGTTTGGCCTGATAAAAGAGCTCATTTCAAACTTGCAAACCATATGGATTGTTGAACTCTAGAAGGACCTGTCATCAGTAAACATCCAAATCATAAGAGGCCTGTTTTGGTTCAAAATCAAATAGAACAGATGTTAACCAATGCCATTACACAAGCAGGAGAAAGGTCTTGGTTTTTCAAGAAAGCACTGACCTTCATAGTCACAAAGGCTATTTTTCAAAGTAATCAATCATGAGATGAACAAGCCAAATATCTAAAATCAGCCTTAGGACAGTACAGGGAAATAATATTACTCTGGCTAGGGTTTTCTGCTGACACACAATGATGCTTACAAATGAAGATGCTAAGACTGATGTTTTTCAAGAGGTTTCTTACCACTACATTCAGAAAAAGGCTGTGTCGAGCCTAGTGGTCAGAAAGTCTCCGGACACCTTATCTGATGAAGAGCCTCCTCCATGCATGAGTAGAGGGCCAAAACTACTGCAGGGTGCTGAAACTGCAAGAAAGCAGTGGAAGGATACCAAGGACTGAAACAAGGTCACTACACAGATGAATGACAGTTCTGATAATGTAAAGATACTGATACTCCTATTTCAAGAACTACCTGTCAGACAGTACATCTAGTGGAAAGGAGAAGGTATTGAACATATTGTATGCTATAAATGCCAAAGGAGCAGTTGATTTAAAAAGGGTTAAAGACATTCCATGATCACCTATCCAGAAATCTAAGGAAATCCTTCTGAGCAAACAAAGAAGTCTAGGGTGAAAGGATGCAACCTAAAAAGTGTATTTACAGTCCAGAGAAAAACTTGTGAAACACCTAGAAGCAGAAATTTATCACTGGGAAAGTAAAACAGTGACCAAGGTTGAGTCATAAAATGCATGATGACAGGTATACAATGCTATGAATAGACAAAGAGACAATTTTGAACATATGTGTGCCACTGATATCAAAAGAAGACTTTCTCATTAAGGAAGGGGTCAAGCAGCAAAACAATATCATATATCAAAGGTCCAAAGAGGTGCCTTTCAAGAAGGGGTGTTTACAGTTTTTCAAATATTTTTGGTGCATTATGAAATAGCCCTTCTTTGATAACAATCACCAAGAGAGGGAAGCAGTGAACATAGTTCAGTCATGAAATGGTGCTATTGACAAAAAAGGGTTTAATACACTGATCAGAACAAAATAAAGACTGTGTGCCAAAAAGCCCTGTTTTCATATTTTACAAGCTTGTCTTTTCAAATGAGGAGGCAAATGGGTATATGATCTTATGAACAGGCAGAAGAGGTTGGTTTTGATGAAGTTATCACTGTTTATATATCCTAAAACAGACACAATGGTCATCATTCCAAAGGACAGATTCAGCACAAAGATACAGTATAGCAAAAGCAGTGGCAGAGATGTGGCATAATGATTTGTCAAGAAGAGGATTATAGTAAAATGCCCCTCTTTGAAGAACATTGCAGGTCATAAAAAATGCAGCAACTGGTACCTGTACCATTAGACACAGTGGCAAACATAACCACAAGATTATGGAGACATTTTTTAGGGTTTAAGGGTTGGTAATGAGATGTCTCCCAAAGAACAAAGCTGGAGGTCCCCCTCCAAACACCGGTGTTAAAAGTCCGTGAACTACAAATGGTCAAAAGTATGGAAACTCTCCAAGGCAAGTTTTGAATGCACCAAAGTTAAAAAATCAAAGGTTATTAAAACAAAAAACTCCACGAAAAAGAACCAAACCAAAGTTCTATTTTGACTTCAAAAAAGAATGACCGTTAAGAATGTTCTTTTGAGAATGATATAAGGTTGAAGGTGTGATTTAGAGAATGGAATAGGAAAGTAAGTAAGTCACTTTCGAAATTCAAAATCCAATTGCCACAGCTCCCAAGCATCACAACGTGTTTTCAAGCGAATTGAAGTTTTCTGCACTGGTTTAAGGCGGCGCGACGTGCCTGGGTAGCAAAATACACGGGGCCTCTTCGTCGGCATGACGTGCCTGTAGGTGGGCGCGACGTGCCTGTAGGTGGCCGCCCGACCGCACGACAAGTCCACCCGACAACCTTTCTCCTGCGCGACGGGTTTTCTCCAGAGGTTGCCGCGCGACTTTTCAAGCTATCCAGGGTCTCTTGCATCCTCTCAAGTGAGCATCCATCGAATTCGAGGTATTTTTATGAAACCCCATCGTGTGCAAGGTGTTGATAAGTGACACTGTTGCCTATCTTACAAGCACTCCTTTGTAACAAACTGCCCCTCGTATTTCACTATATTTCACTGCTGTAAGTTTATTGACAGAGAATTTCTAAGGGTGGATAGGGCCATTTTTCTAGAGGGCAAGGTTTGTTGGTGGTCAAATCTGAACTTTGAAGGCAGAGGTATACCAGTGATTTCTTAAAAACTTCACAAGAAAAGTGTCCCTCATAAAGCACTGTGTATTTTTAACCTAGGTTTGCCCTCTTTCTTCACCTCATTATCATGTTAAAAAACTGATTGAAAAAGAGACTCCACGAGTAAATGTTGCATTGGAGGGCAGATTTCATTGATGTGTTTCTAACTCTGGAGGCAGAGGTACAAAGGCAGTTTTTCTTGTTCTCTTAAAACTTCACAAAGAAAGGGGCCTTTTTCTGAAGAACAGTTTGTTAGTGTTTGAAATTTGATATTAAAATAGGGGTACAGATATTTGGGTGGCTCTCTTAAACTCACAAGCAAAAGAGGGTGTTTTCTAAAAACCACTGTGCATTAGTTATACATCCAACTTGAGTCTGCCTGTCCTAGAAACCATATTGTATCATGTTGAAGACTGGTTGACAGAGATTTTCAAAGGTAAACAGCATAGTGAAGGACAGAGGTGGTTGATGGTGGATTTTGACATCAAAGGCAGGGGTATAGATGTGTTGGTGGACTTTTTAAACTCACAAAGCAGAGAATTTGTTTCCTAAACCACTGTTGCACTGATTTTACACCTAAACTAAGCCTGTTTTTTCATTGCACTACATTGTATCATTCTAAAGTTTGTTGAACAGAGTTTTTCTGAAGGTGAAACAGGGCCATTTTCTAGAAGGCAGGGTTGTTGGTGATTGGGCATTTGTTGATAATCAAGTTTACATTGAAGCCAGAGAAACCTGTTGACAGAAGCATTTTCAAGGTGAATGATCTGAAGAGCAGGGTTTTAATTTTTGAAGTTTGGTTTTGAAGACACAAATACAAGTGTAAGCTAGCCTCTAACAAAGTCACAAGAGGGGTGATTATTCAAGACTGTGCACAGAGAATCTACAAAACAGTTTCTTACACATGGTCCCATTGTTAAAAAGGTTACATAGCTGAAGTGTATCTAGAATTGAAGGACTATTCTTAGGAAGTGTAGAGGGGGCTTATTCAAGGAAGCATTGTTGCATTTCATCCAAACCACGGTGTCCATATCTGTCCAAACAGTCTGGTGGCCTGTTTCAATCCAGCAGAGCATTTCTCATATAGTGAAGGCAGTTTGCCTCTTCCAAAGCTTGTTTCAAAGTCAGAATGCCTCCAAAACGAGATCACAAAGGCGGACAACATAAGAGATATGAACCTATCTCCATAGAAGAAATCAATGCTCATCCCTCAGTGCTTTTCAATTTCCATGAAGTAGGTTGTCTTGATTTCTGTCAGAGGATAGAGGAAGTCAAGAGTTTCTCGCCACTTACACATTTGTGCGCTTTGAGATTCAAGGACAAACACTTCCAGTTAGCAGGTCTTGACTTCAAAATCTCCCCAAGGTATGTATCCAAGGCTACTAAGATCCCGTATCATGGTGAAAAGTGGTTTAAGCAAGCGCATCTTGATCTGGAGGATTATAAACCTTTCATCAAGCCGGAACATAGGGAGACCATCACTGCTATTTTTCCTTTCTCCTATCTTCTTGACAGTTATGCTCCGCTGATGAAAGCCATAATGATATATTTCACTTGTGAAGGGAGGTTTAGCCAAATATTTGCCTATCATGTTCGCTTGTTGATGCATTTTACCAGGAGCAGGCAATTAAACCTTCCATACTTTTTGTCCAAAAGCATAGAGAAAATGGCAGCTACTGTCCAAAAGAAAGCTCCACCTCAGCAAATCCCTTCTCTCTTTCACCATTCCTTGATCAAAATCATCTTCTTACACCAGCTGGAGAAGAAAGGTGTTTCATGGGATTCATTCATTAGCCATGACGATTTCGCCACTGTCCCTCCTGTTCATGTGTCTCCTACTCAGCCTGTCCATCGCCCAGTGCCTTTATCTAGTAGGCCTACCCCTAAAAAACTCAAGATGACCACTGGGCAGCCAAGTAAACAAGGAGAAAAAGAGGGCAGTGAGCCACAGGGAGAAAAGGAGGTTGATGAGCAGCAGCAGCCAGATTTTGAGGGACAGCAGCTAGAGGTTGATGAACAGCATCAAATTCAGGAAGAGGAACAGCAGCAGCTAGAGGTTGATGAACATCATCAAATTCAGGGAGAGGGACAGCAGCAGATAGAGGTTGAAGAGCAGCAGGTTGAGCAAACAATTGAAGCATCTTTTGAGCCACAAGCTGGACAGGATGTTGAGGAAGGACAGCAAGCTGAAGCTGCCTCCTTGACAGTGACCAAAACTGTTCCTAAAAAGAGGAAATTGCCCAAAAAGACAACTTCTAGCTTGCCAAGGAGAAAGAGCGCTAGATTTTCCTTCAAAGGAAAAAGTGCAGTTGGAGAAAGTGCCAAGCATGGAGGTAAATCAGCTGTCATCCCTATCCCAAGCGATGACAGTGATAATGAGGCCCGCATCCTTGAAAACCTCCTCATTCACAAAGAAGGGCAAATTGAGGTGTTACAAGAAGATCTTCAAAGGGCGAGGAATTTCAACCATTTCTTGGAGGTTGAAAACAAACAAATGAAGTATCATGCAGCCATCCATGAGGCAAGGGCAATCAAGTGCAAAAAAGAGGCAGAAAAGGCGCAAATAAGAATTGAAGAGCTCATTGGCGAATTTGATGATGAAGAGGAGGAGGACCAGCCTAGGCAAAAGAGGCCTAGAACCATCGGGCTTAGAAGAGCCTTGGAGAAACAGAAAGCTGAAGAACAAGCTCAATTCGAAGCTTTTCCTCTCACTACCCTCTTTGAGCGGGAAATTGAGGAAAACAAGGAAGCATGGCTTGAGAGGGCTAACCAGCATTTGGAAACAAAGCTTGAGAAGGAAAACAGGGATCTTGAGCTACAGAAGAAAAGGACTCTTCACTTTCAGAAGCTAAATCAGTTTGCCAGGCGAAAATTGAAGGTAGCACAAGAAAAATTGAAGAAATTGAAGGAGAGGCGCCTAGCACGGAAAGAAGCAAAAAGCACATCACCAACGAGCCATCATGAGCCTCATTTCGACATTGGGAAGGCTTCCATTTGCATCCAGCAAGTCAGGGGACCTTTTTCAGGCATAAATATGAAGTATTTTTGCAATTTTTGAACTCCAAAAATCTGCTTTTCCCAAATGTGCGTTAGGCTATTTTTATCATGGAAAAATCATGTAAAGTCAATATAATTTCCGTTTTTAGCAGTTTTTTAGATATTTTATGGGATATTTTGTGCCTTGGGCTTTGCAAAGCCTCATGGACAAGTTTAGATATTTTGACTTGGCCAATGGGATAGCTAGTTGCTCCATGAGGTTTTCCTCCCTCAAGCCTATTTATCCCATGGTTCTCATTGTAAATCAGAGGCTAAACTTGAGAGAAGAATTAATGCATTAGTCATATGAGCTTTGAAGAATACACTTGAGTTATGATTTTTGGACTGCCTCTTGGATGCTTTTGAGGAATGTTGAAGGCTTGTTGATGGATTCCTTGACATGGTAGAATGGTATAGTGCTTCTTAATGTGTTTTGTCTTCTAGTTTTCACTCATATTTCATTTTTCTTGCTGCTATAGATCAGTAAAGATTGATTTTTGAGACATGCCCATGGAGGCACCTCAAAATCCCTGAATCTTCATAGCTTGATGTTTTCTTCTCCCTTAGTTATGCTAAAGAATTCTTAGATGCTCTTTAGTAACCTAAGGTATTGTTGCTAAGTTTTGTTCATCAGTTCCATGTATGTTGAGTAGGATGTATGGTTTTCCCTACCTACCTATCAGCTGCCCATAGTTCTATCCATAAAACTTTCTCTTTGACTGATTTGTTGATCATTTTGTTGAACCAAGGAGGCCTAGTCCCGATCTAGCCCTTTGCCTAAAACTATGAAAACTTATTTGTCCAAGTGCCCAATGACTTAGAGACTATGTTTAGGCGTTCCGGCATAGTTTATGAGTTGTTAGTTTGTCTCATGTGTTTTTCCCCAAAGTCTGATAGCCTTTTCCTGAAGTTAGAGGGTCTTATACCTCTATGTATGGCTAGAATGTTTGATTTCTTATGTATTGATTAGCTTATAGTATTCCTAGCATGATTAATGGCTTGCTATTTACATGTTTATGATTGCTATTAACTAGCTTGCACTTGAAATCCCTTGTCTTTCACCAACTTATTGTTCATTTAATCCATTTTGCCCAGAGATCCCTTCTACTGTGAATCAAATCGGCCCTACAGCAGCTTTACATCATCTCTTCATAGCTTCCTTGATCTGTTTGACCCCATAGCCCAATTTATCTACATCTTGTCATCCAGTTTATGTATTTGATCAGTTTCATCCCTCACAAACTTAAAAACTAAAAAAACCAAAAAATACACTTCATAACTAGCCTAATATCAGAACATCGCAAGTAAACACACCGACATCTTCTACACATATAGAGAGAGACCTCTCTGAGTCCAGGAAGGCTAGATCCTTGGGCTCCAAAGCTTGGTTTGATGTTACATCGTCATTTGGCTAGCCAATCGGCCAAATCACGGGACTCTAACATAATGGCGATCACGGTGGGACTCTGAGTGATTAAAAAACTTAGTTTCCCTCATCTTAAGAGACTTTTGAGACTACTAGCTTATTGACTTATCCCACCGCTCTCTAACATAATGGCGATCACGGTGGGACCATGAGTGATTAAAAGCTTTTGACAAATTAATGTAGCAATTTAGGACACACTAAATTGACCAAACACATATAACCATAGCCTAACACAACTCTCCAATCCCCAAGCCCTAGTGGCTCTTCAAGCTCTCTCACTGATAAAACACTTGAAGAAATACCCTAATGGCTTTGAAACCTGCTCCGGTGGCTCTGAAATGTTCCAAATACCCAAAATCAAAAAAAAAAATTGCCCCAATTGACCTCCCCTAGCAAAAGTTATGATCAGTACAAGTTTTTCCCAATTAGGGCTAGAAAAGCTCCTCCAAATGTGGGAGGACTGCCAGATGAGCCTGCTAAATTAGGGTCGGCACTACATTTGGGCGCTCCATCGAACCTTCCGCCAAACGTTGAGGGGCTAATCGGATAAGGGTTGCGGGTCCATGGGACCGCACCCGTCAGCATTCGGTTAACAACTTGGAGTTATGAGCGGGTTACATTAATGTTTGAACATTATAATAAAACGGTGCATTAAAACCATCCCCGCTCCACGTGACCTGTTGCCACAAATAACTCTCGCCGATCTTTGGATAGTTCCCCGCCTGGTCATGTATTAAGGGTCTATGGTGAGGGGAGGGGGTTAGGCCGAAGCCCCCCCCTCCCAAGTCCTTCACTCCTCCAATGTCGTGCCCACACGTTGACCAAAACAATTAAACCGTGAACTTTATAACTGTGGGTTTAAAACATTTCATATTTTGACTTGTTTTTTAATATATGGTGTGGTTTAATAATTAGAGTTTAATAAGGTTTAATTTTAATTTAAAATTAATTAAAACATATATTAATTAATATAATATATGATTAATTTAAACCATATAAAATATTAAAAACTATATAGTTTAATTAATTTATTAAACCTTAATAAAAAAATAAAATTATCCCAACACATAGTATTAAAAAAAATTCCTTTCAAAATTGAAGGTTATTGGGTGATTTCAAAATGTAATATCTTCTCCATACGGTAACATATTTGAGTGTCGTTCACGGCTACAAGATCGTTTTGACGAGCTCTTTCCTGTCGTTCTGGTTTGAACCAATTCTGAGAAAATAAATTTTTGAGCATTTTTCCAAGTAGGACATGATCACCTGATCACTCCCCCTCCTATTTCTTGTCCTCTTGAGATTGAATGACCTAGCACCGAATCCGTTGTGTGACTACCTTCCAAAAGTGTGCTCCGTAATTCTTCGTACAATCCTAACGCCTGTGCCACTCAGCATTACAGTATTGTTGAGGATTTGGCTCAGGCACCATCCGCAATGTCTGCGTTAGAAGTACTTCAAAGTTTCCCTTCGCAACGAAAAGATTTACTATCTGCAATAGGTGGGATCGATCCTACCGATACTAGTTTTCTTGCTTTCGATTTAGAGAATTTCGTCTCGCGACTCCCACACCAAATTGCGCTTGTCATTCAAGTTGGTATTGATGGTTTGAATATTCACCGGGCTGTCGTGGACGAGGGTGCATCTACTTGTGTTATGTCATCTACTTGTTGGAAAGCCATTGGTTCTCTAACTCTTACTTCATAACCCAATGCCCTTGAAGCATTTGATGGAAGAGAATCTAAACCTCTTGGTGTTCTCTCTAGTTTTCCGATCACGTTAGAAGGGAAAACAGTCAATGTCGAGGTAGAAGTCGTTGATGCAAAACTAAATTATAATCTCCTCCTAGAACGCAGTTGGACTCACACCATGTTGTGCGTTCCATCCACTCTCTTTTGTGTTTTGAAGTTTCCGCACGAAGGAAAGATTATTACTGTTGATCAATTTTATTTTTCACTTCTTCTTCTGAGAGCAATGTTCCATACTTGGAAAAGATTCCTACTCCTTACGAGAGTGTAGGGCCAGGCCTTTTCAAGGATCCTGCCCTCATGGGTGTTTTCCCTCTTCCACCACCAAATACTATTCAGGTCAACATGATTTCTCGAACCGATGACCCCTGGGTTATCCCTTCTCCTGAACAAATCAATTCGTTCGGCGATTCGATGCCTTTGAGTCCGATTGAAATTGATTATTGTGAACTCATTGCTGCATTTGATTCTGATTCTGATTATGCTTCTTCGAGCGTTACTCTCGACATCTATTCTCAATCCCCTTGGATTGGTGATTTTGATTCACCAGATCCTTTAAAAGAAGTGTTTCCTTCTTATGAGGCTATCTTGGAAACTCTGTCTCTCGACAATCTACCGTGGGATGATGGTCATCATCGTTCCTCGTTTCTACCAAGCCTCAGGGCCATGTCTACCTGTCTTGAGCGTTTTTCCTCTCAGGTTCCTTCTCCTCCGCTTCAAACACCTGTTCAGGTCCATGAGGTTTTTTCGGAAGGTAACTTGAGTAACATCACTCAAACGATGCCTATCGACATTTCCATTAAATCGAGAATTATCCATATTGGGGTTACTTGCTCTTCGGATGAAGTGCAAGTCTATACTAGCCTTTTTCATGAATTTCATGATGTCTTTACATGGTCCTATGAAGAAATGCCCGGTATTGATCCTAGCATCGTGGTACATGAAATTCCTACTTACCCTGGTTCGAAACCTGTTCGTCAGCGTCTTCATCCGTTGCATCCTACGAAAACTGCTGCCATTAAGGCTGAAGTGGAAAAGCTTCTCAAAGCTGGTTTCATTTATCCGATTCCATTGATAGAATGGGTCTCTAATATTGTTCCTGTAGATAAGAAATAGGGCACTATTCGTGTCTGTGTTGAATATCATGATATCAATTGAGCTTGTCCTAAGGATAATTATCCTACTCCTTTCATCGATCAAATCATTGATGACTGTGCCAGGAGTGAGGATTTTTCCCTTATGGACGGTTTTTCGGGTTATAATCAGATCAATATTCTCTCGACTGATCAACACAAGACTACCTTCATATGTCCTTGGGGTACTTTTCATATAAGAATCTTCCCTTTGGTTTGAAGAATGTCGGGGCCACATTTCAGTGCACGATGTCTTATGCCTTTCATGATATTCGTCACATCGTTCAGCCTTATCTGGATGACCTTTCGGCTCATTCAGCTAAGAATAGGGGTCATCCTGACCATCTTCATCAGATTTTTCTTCGTTGTAGACACTATCACATTCGGCTTAATCCGCATAAGTGTGTCTTCTGCATTGATTCCGGTAGACTCTTGGGGTTAATTATCGTTTCTAAACATAGAATTCACCTGGATCCTCTCAAGGTTGAGGCTATTATCAATCTCCCCTCTCCTTCCTCATTGCATTAGTTGCAGAGTTTACAAGGGAAATATAATTTGCTTCGTCGTTTTATACCTAACTATGCCGAAGTAGCTAAAGGATTTACACGTTTGTTAAAGCAGGGCGTTCCTTTTTACAGGGATGAGATCGCTCAAAAATCTTTTGATGCATTGAAAACATTGTTGGTCAATGCTCCTCTCCTTCGCCCTCCCAATTATCATTGTGATTTTTCCCTTTATTTGGCTGTCGCTTTCAGCACGATTTCCATGGTTTTGGTACAATATGATGATGACAGTCATGAGCATGTTATTTATTACTTGTCTCGTAACCTTCTCGACACTAAAACGCGTTATGCTTACGTTGAGAAGTTAGTGTTGTCTGTTGTTCAAGTTGTTCAACGTTTTCGTCATTATATTCTTTTGCGTATAGTGACTGTGATTTTTGAGTGCAACCCCATGACCAACATATTGTCTCGGCAATTGCTGGGGGGAAAATACTCAAAGTGGATTGTTATCCTCCAAGAGTTTGATTTGGAATTTACTGCTGCCAAATCTAAGAAGTCATTAGTCTTTGCTGATTTCTTTTGTTCTCTCCCTTCTGAATCCACTCCTTCTCGTTCTGAGGACTTCATTCCAGACGATTCACTTTTCTTGATTAGCACCCTCGATCCTTGGTACGGTGATATCATCGTCTATCTCCAAACTTCATCTTTTAGATTTGAGTTGACGAAGGATGCCCGTCGAAACATCCGCCATCATTCGCAACCTTATCGTATAGTTGGAGATACCCTCTATCGTATTGGAGTCGATTCCATACTCTGGCGATGTTTGACTCTCGAGGAAGCCGAGAAAGCTCTAAATGATTGTCACAGTAGCTCCTGTGGTGGTCACATGTCTGGTTATGCTATTGCACAGAAAATTCTTCGCGCTGGTTGTTTTTGGCCTTCCATTTTCAAGGACTGTATCGTTGCAGTTTGTAAATTCCATGATTGTCAGATTTATCAACGCAAGTTGCGTGCGCCACCTGTTCCTCTTCATCCTATCATTACCGTTGGTCCCTTTGCGAAATGGGGCATCAATTTTATGACTACTTCACCAAATGGGCCGAAGCAATGCCTAATCTTGCCATTGATGGTAAGACAGTTGCTCAGTTCATATTCAATCATATTATTTCTAGGTTTGGTGTCCCTCAAGCCATCGTTACCGATCATGGTTCCCATTTTCAGCATTATATGGTGGCGGAGCTGACTTCTAAGTTGGGTCTGCGTCACGACAGCTGAATGTCATACTACCCTCAAGCCAATGGCTAGGTTGAGGCTGTGAACAAAGTTATTGTCACAATGCTTCAACGTACGATTGGGATCCACAAATCAAATTGGCATCTCATGTTATTTTTAGCTCATTCGGCATACCGAACCTCAGAGAAGAACGCAACCGGGTTTACTCCTTTTCAGTTGGTTTATGGCCTGGAAGCTACTCTCCCGATTGGATGTGAAATACCTTTGCTCAAGTTAGTTGTTGAATTACTGACGAATACTTCACCAGAAGAATATCATCTCCTTTATTTAGAAATACTGGATGAAACTCGCCGCTTTGCTGCTCTCGTTATCGAAGCACAGAAAAAGCGAGTCAAAGCTCATTTATCAGTCAGTTTCCCCTCTTTCTTTCATTGAAGGAGATCTCGTCCTCCTGTATGACCAAGCTCGTGATAAGCTAAGGGCAGGAAAATTTCAACCTATGTGGCATGGACCCTACATCATCAAACATGTGTTGCAAAATGGGGCCTATGAGCTAATAGACTACGAAGGTCATCGTCTCGAACAACCCAGAAATTGGTTGTATCTTAAAAAATATTATGCATGAGTCATTCATGCGTAATCGGTGTACATAGATGTTGTTTTCATTCTTGTACATGTTTTTTGGTTTTGGTGTGCTTTGTAAGTGTTTTCCTGCTTATTGGGTCCTTTCTTATTGCACAGATGTCTATTATCCCTTATGTCAGTTTCGTGGATGGTGCTTCCCACAATACTAGGAATTTGTCTTCAACAGCTTGGGTAATCTATGATCCTGCTGGTTAGTTGATAGATCTGCAAGGTATTTGTCTAGGGCGAACTACAAACAATATCGCTAAATATAGCGTTGTCATTGAGCTATTAACCGAGGTAATCAATCTCGGCATACGCGCATTGCTTCTAAATCTAGATTCACACCTTGTTGTTCTGCAACTCAATAATCATTATTCAGTTAGAAATTCGCACATTCTAAGATTATATTTACGTATTTTTTTGTTGGAAAGACATTTTTATTTTATTACATATCAACATATTCCTAGACGAATGAACACATTAACTGATACAGTGGCTAACATTGTATTAGATAGACATTTGCATAATTTGTAAAAACATCATCATATGTAAAAGATCCATGTAGGGAAATAGATGTATATATATATCGCATGTTTGCAACTGTGTGCATCATAACGTCAAAAAATATATGTATGTTTCGGTTATATCCTGAGACACCATGTCTTGCAAAATATACAAATAAAATAAACCTAGGTGTCTAATCAACATGATGCTCGTGATAACATGTCACGGCCTGTACTAGCCGCCTCAGCAAGCGGTGGATAATCTGAGACTCCTCGTCGCCCTCGCCTTGAGGGTCGAAATCGCGAGGGATTCGCCTCGCTATCGGTGACATACCGGCAAGTCTCTCTAGGCCAACATCTGCATCACATGGATTTAATGTCAGAACATGCATAAGTAAACAAAAAAATCATAATACTCATAAAACTTAAAAATTGAGTCTCACCCAAATATTCATCCCAAACTTCTCCCTCTGGGAGTGGGAGGTCCGGATCATCAGTGAAATTTGTGCCAGAGTAGGGCAAATCCTCCACGACAATCAGTTCTCGACGGAGCCAATCAAAAAATTCCGGCCTCCAGGTCATTTGTTGGTCGCCCCCTGCCCTTGGCATCAGTGCTGCCCATCAAGCCATCCGTGGTTCTCTCGCTGGTGGTGTCGGAACTATGACCTCCTGTCGCTGAAAAATTGGTAATCGTTCCAAGAATAATGATACCAGGATGGATCCATAACCAAATTGTTTCAGTTTGGTCTTCTTGCATTTGGTTATTTGGCACTTCATGTTTATGGTCACGGCCTCTGCCTAGTTGTAGATGTCAGAGCCATGCAGTCCACAGCAAGAAGCAACTGTGTCTTTGTTGCTTTGTGCCGTGCTTGTGATCTCGCAGCCCGTGTGATGGTATGAAATACCATGCATAGTGTCAAATCTGGGATAGTTTGTATATCAACTTCCCCACTACTTGAACCCTTCCGTGCTCCTCGACATACATTGTCTATTACCATGGCCATGTTTTCCATGCAAGGCTAGGTGTCAATTAGGAGTGGTGCTGCACCTCTCCACGATCATCCTATGATGAAGTACACGCCAAAGACATCAATCTCAAGTTCTTGATCCCGTAGGATGAACTTCTCTTGATTTTCATCCCATATACTGATCAGATACTGTAGTAATTATGGTTGGACTCGGAGACATGGTGTTAGAAAGAATTTTAGCAAACCAAAGTTTCTGAGGGCTTCCATAACTCCCTCATTCTCCATGGCGAGCTCATCTTCTTCACTATGTTCTCGTTCTTTCCATTCAATGACCATTTTGTCTCTTTCTACCTGCAAACACACACATATGAGTGGTATTAGTCAATTTTAACCCTTAAATTTGTAAACAATTGGAGTATTTGATGCATATTTTTGCTAGAAATTGGTTTGCGCCATTGGCACGACTGTTTCTAAAACATTTGCGCCAATGGCCACGCCGTAGTGTTAAAAATTGGGCGGTTGGCGTGACTCCGTGCTTGAAACCCGCGCTAACCGCGCAACCCTAATTTTTACATTTCCTCCCCCAAATTTTGAAATTAATAATTGCAGGAAGTAAGAAATAGCTTAAAATGACAAGAGGGATCTTAGCTCTTACCTGGAGTTGACGAATTTGCGATTGATCTACTAGATTGGACGTTATCGTCGCCACAAGATTGCACAGTAAAATGGGTAACTATTGCTCCGCAAGAGGTAAAAAGTGAAAAGTAATTATTTTTACCATTTTTGGCATTTTATAACTTTTTCATAACCCTAATTAGGTTTTAAGGCATGTTTTTCGATTATTTTATTATATTATTGTCGAAAAATGGGTTTTACACATGTCTCTTGTGCAGAAACAGGTTTTCATGCGACAATGATGAAGTAACGAGTTATATTTTATACTTTTTCGGACTCGGTAAAAACATGAAAAGTCACTACTAGAGTCATCTTTTAGCTCTTTTCTAACTCTCTAAAATTGAAAAGAATGTCGAGATTCTTGTCGTTTTGAACTTGTTAAATGGCTGCGAAACAATGTCTACCCAGTATACGTTTAACCCTTTTTCGGGTTGGGATAGATTATTTACGAAAAAGGAATACCTTAGCCTATCACGACTAAGAGGTTCTCTATGACACAATTTTCTACCTTTTCGGATCTGTGAGACTACCTAAGAAAAGGGACTGCTAGAGTTTTCTTTTCTGCCCTCTTTTCAAACTCTCTAAACATGAAAAGATGTCGAGTTCTCCCTTTGTCAGACTCGTTAAACCCTGACGACGTCGGACTTCATCACCATGATGTTATTTTAATTTCCTCCTTCCTAGGGCTCGTAAAATGTACTAGGTGGGATTTGTCCGAAGGACAAACTTACAGTACAAGCGTATTCTATCCCCTTCAAGCTTGTTTTAAAAAATAATAATTGGGTTACTCGCCAGAAATGGTGGGGGAAAATGGAACCAAGTTTTTAGTTATGTTGGCAATATGTCGCTCTTGAACATGGCACTTGTCTACATTCGTGTCGGGTTGGGGACATCTCATTTCGTCATTTTTGCCTTCATGGGTTTGGGTAATCTCTTTTGACCTCTCATCTGCTCTTTTCCACGTCATCATGACCTCAGATCCTTTGATGTCAAATACTACCAAATTCAGTGTCGTGCTACTGATATGTTCAAGAGAATTTTGCCTCTGTAGTTGTCAACCTTCCTCTGATCTCTTGTTGGTCCTGATCCACTTTCATCATGTTCCTTTGTCTCATGTCGATGATGTGGGAAACATTATGGCCCTCCTTCGACCAGGTCACTTCCTGTCGACTTCAGCTCATTATCTAGGAATTTGATCTAGAGACTCCCTTCTGGTACCTTGGAGCCTACATGCCTCAATGGCAGGTTTTTCGCATTCGATGCAAGGTTCACATCATTGGCCTTCGATCGAGTGATTCTGCGAATGTTCGACATCAGATCCTTTTTCACATTTCGTAGATTGTACCTTTTGTACCTTGAGGGCCATCATCATTATTGGTGGTTTCTCTCGCGTCTTTTAACAGCTTTCATCATTGGCTGGTAATCAGATGATTTTCCTGCATGTTTGACTTCAACTCATACATTCGCATGCTCAAAATTGTACTTGTTCGAGTCGAGGTGGAGCGCAAGACCCTGGTTTTTGTCTAATAAAATCTAGGCTACGGATTTTTGTGGATTATTATGACTTATTGCATGACTCTCTTGATTGGATGGCTGCGACCATACCTGAGTCTATTTATTGATCCTTCCTGTTGGATTGATGTGTCCATACCTCGGATCTCAGTTTTTATATACTCTATTATGGATGGTTGTGCCCATGCCACATGATTCATGTATCACAGATATCAGTTGTATTTGTAATCGCAGGTCTTCCAACAGCGGTGTTTGGTTCGAACGTGTTCTCATAAAGAATTTCACCCCTCCCTCTCTCTCGAACTTCATACTTTACGGGGCATCTGTTACACAGCATTTTTTCACTGTCCCTGCAATCCCCAACTCGCACATTGGAGGGTCATTTTTGTGACCAATACGCAGTGTCATGCTTTGCAAATACCATCCTTGCATCCCTTTTGATGAAAGCAACATTCTTCTTGTTGACATTTCCCTAAGAAGAGCTGTAAAAATCCCTATTTTTTCCTTGGCGCGAGTAGCCCGTTACATCCTAGCACCGACCTGGAAATTTAACATTAGGCCCATGCCACTTGGCGCTCTGTGCCAGTTAGACACCCGCGCTAAGATTTTTATGGAATTTTTTTTTTAAATAGAGGTGGAGGTTCTATTCCAACCACCTCAGAGATGAGTCATTGGGAATGGTTGAACTGAAACAACCACGGACTCCTTCCTTTAGTTAGTAGTTTCCACATCCCTTGGAACTCTCCTAAAGGATAGGACTCCCTCCCACCTTTGTAGGGATCCCAACTTCCTTTTTTCCCTCTATATAAGAAGCTATCTCTTTTAGTAGAAGCAAGATGAACACATTATAGAAAAATGGTTGAATAACTGAACTAGAGAATTATACTATAGCTAAGCTGCTAGAGGAGATAGATTGTGTTGAGAGAGCTCGAGTCGATGACTTCTAAGAGAGCTTGAGTCTGAATTCCCTGACTGACAGTTGAGACACGTTTTTTCTGAACCCCGCTAGAGGAGATCACGACGTCGAAGCATTGGTTGTACTCTTCCTTCTACTCATTAATATACATGACTACTGTTTGGTTCCACTATTGTGTTATGATTTTTATTTGATATGATATGTTTAGCCCTCTTTTACTGGCTAATAGTTGTGAGTGAAACTATGCTGCTATATGTTGTTCTTGTCCTTTGTCTTATGTACAGGTATCTGGGCATGACAGTGAACAGATCGTGACTTGTCAAAAGCAAGAGCGAGAGACCACTACTCTTTCTGCGACATCGACAGCGTTGAATTCAAGGTAGGTCAATCTACCATGTCTTTTGTTCATTCATTAACTAGGAAGCAACACTTTAGTGTGTCCTTTTGTTACTAGACCCACCCTAGGGCTAGAGGGATCGTCTCTGTCCGCAGAGAGGATTTACCTTCATAACACCCATACCTCTCATGTCAGGTGTATCCAACCATCTGCCACCTATGACCGTGTCATCCCTGTCCAACCTATGCCTTAAACGAGACCTGCTACCATATGCCGCATTAGTCCTTTCCTCTTGTCCATAATTGATCAATGTTTGTCCTTATTTTTGTAAATTTGATAAAATTTGAAGGATGATCGTATTGACCTAGGATTTTTTTTCCTGAGCTCTGGAAAGCATCTCTTGTTACTAAATTATCCTGTCATTATCCACCTTGCAATGCCTTAATTTTTCCTTCAGACTTCTCAAGCTATCTGCTCTGTCATGATAGTACTCTTCTTCTTGCAGCTCAGCTGATCTATAAGGAGAGTCATGTGAACTATATCCACCATTCTGCTTGTCATCTCTGATCTTCTTCTTCCTGCAAACATACCATGTCATATAAACCAAATATAAACATAATCAAACATACCTCAGTGAATTTCAGGAGAGGCTATCTCATATGCACAAATCATTCCATATTAGCATGATATACATGTATATATATAATGACACCAACATATCAACCTATCAACATCATTTCAATCATCATGCATGATAACCCAAATTGTAACACCGATGAGACACATGACAACCATAGCCAATGCAATGCATACATACGACTGACATGCATGCATAAAATCACATCTCGCCCATCCAGTCCAAGTGTTTGAACCTGTAAGATGTGATACCAATCTGTAACATGCCCCACCCCACATTTACTCACCTTTACAAGCCCTCAAGGTAAATTTGAAGCAGAGTGCTACTATGACATGATCCAACCTCCACGTTTCAGTTATGTAAGTGAGGCCGATAGACCGAAAAATTTACTGACAAGCCTCAGAGATCACAAACCACTTAGAAGGCTGCAAACCACCCCAGGTGTTCAATTCCTGAGTTGGACACCATTTTCATTGACCTAACACCCCAACCGCACGCATAACAATGCAAGAGTGTGGTTATAGGCCTCCAGTTGCACGCATAGGTTTGCTTCCATGTGGAACTTTTGGTTCCCAAGGATGAGCCATCTTCCTTTCGGGAGGCAGTGCATCAACCAACTTGGGTCGATGCAATGGTGGAGGAGTATGACTCCATTGTCAAGAACAGTGCATTAGAGATTGTCCCAAGACCGGTCGACAAATCAGTGGTTGGATCTAAATGGATCTACAAGGTAAAGCAAGGAAGGCGAGGAAGCATGTCTTGAGATACCTGAGGGGCACATCGGAGTATGGTCTATGGTACAGACAGATAGAAGGAGTGAATCTTCAAGGCTTCATGGATGTAGATTGGGCAGGAAGTCCATCAAACAGAAAGAGCACATAAGGAGAGATCTTCAGCATAAGATCGATAGTATTTTCTTGGTATAGCAGGAAGCAGCGATTTGTGGCACTCAGTTCAGTGGAAGCATAGTGCATGGCAGCAAGTCAAGTTGCATGTGAGGCTATTTGGATGAGAAAGATCTTGGTTGGTTTGTTTGGTTCTCAAATGGATCCGACAATGATACATTGTGATAATCAGAGTTGCATTAAAATATCGATTAATCTTGTGTTTCATGATAGGTCCAAGCACATAGATATTTGGTACCACCATCTTAGAGATTGTGTGCAGAGGTGGATAATATTACTTGTGAATTTGAACAAGAAATTTCAGCACCCACGCTAGTGTGGGACCAGGAGGTCCAAGCAGCACCTACACTAGTGTGGGACCATAGGTATTAGCAACACCTACACTTGATCAGGCGATCATGTATTTTTCTCAAAAAAGTGCTCGAAACTATGCCAAACCTAAGCGACCGAATAGGTCTCGTCCTTGCAATTTCGGCGCCATGAACGGTTCGAAAAATCGATGTCGCATTAGGAATATATCGCGTTCTGATTATTTTCCTAAACAGCTAAAATTTTGTGACAGGAGTGACTGGGATTCCCAGTCATCATGTAGATACAGTCAGCAAGGGTGGAATATTATTCTCTTTTTTCAAATCTAGTCATGTTTCGCCAAGTGGCATTTTCTGGGGCGTTAGATGGATATGTACGAGTTTTTATAGGGTCGTTGGATGGGTGACACGTGGCCAGCCCAGAGGCTCCCACATGTCCCTAGGACCATTGACTAAAATTTGGTTGGAGTCCGGGGGGCTCAACCCCGTGACCTCCATGACACTTGCGAAGACTCTGACCAACTCGCCTATCACATGTTTCTTACCCTATTACATTGCCGCCGTGTTTTATGTTGTAATGTTTCCATAGTTGGGGGGGGGGGGGGGGTTGGGGGGTGGGGGGAATGCCAGTAGTCCCAACCCACCGGTGGCCCCATTGTATGTGGTCACATATGATATTAAACCGCGGCATCCAATGTTTGTCAGGCAGTTGACTAGACCATATCTCCGGTGGTATATAACCTTGTCACATGGCATGGTTTAAGGAATGGTTAAGGTGACGGTTTCTGGAAGGCTACTCCGGCAGAGGTCTGAAGATTTTTCACATTCACGCGTTGTGGCGTTTATTGCCACGGTTATGTGGAATGCTGACAACTCCGAGTTCCACTCCAATCTTGGTGCGGAGTTTTAAGTTAAAACACGGGGTAAGGGGGGTCGGCTTGTGACCACCCCTCCCCTAACCACAATGTTTAATGTGGTGGTTAGTTGTTGGGCAGATTTAATAGCGTGCCACCAAAAAAGGCAGATTCCTCCTATTTTAACTGCAATTAATTGCAATCCTCCACTTTTGGTGGAGTTTTTCTAGTTGTTATTGGGAAAAAGCTTTGGGAGGTCAATTTTCGACATAATTAGGGGAAACAAGAGTCTAGCTAGACTAATTTGAGGATTATGGAGCCACTGGTGTAGATAAAACAACCATTAGAGGCTTGTAAACACATGTATTTTCAATTTTGAGCATAATTACAAAGAGGGGGATGTCATTGAGAGCTAGACCAGTAGATGTAGCCCAGGAGGGGTGAACTACTTCATCATGCCTGCTGTGTAAAAATTGTGTGTGATGTTATTTTTCTATTATACATTGTTTTTCAGTGTTATTTAGGCTTATTTTCATGCTTAAAACTCAAAAATTTATCTATTTTTCATGGTTAAAATACTCATTCCTTAAGCAAACAAATGGAGACAAATTGTACATGTTTTTTATTACTGAAATGATAGTTAGCACATCAAACTAATACACTCATTTCAGATCAAGTCGGTATCAGAGCTAGATTTTATTCTCTGGTGTTTTAGTGTGCAAAGATTTGTTTAACTGTTTGTAAGGGTTTACATGCTTACTAGGCTCAAGCTTAAGAGAGGAGAAGGCAAATTGGTGGAAGCAAGAGGTTCTCAAAGGGAGTGACATGAAAGGAGGGCAAGATTGCAACATTCTCCACCACCTAGTTCACCTCCAAAAGAAGCAGAAGCAACATTAAGCATGCCTTTAGGAGAAGGAGAAATCCATGAAGAGGTAGATCCCAAAGAAGAAGAAAGAGTGTTCAGGAAATCATTCCTTGACATGACTGAAATGGTGAGAGTCCTTTATCAAGAAAGGAATGAGAGACTAGAAAGAGAAGGATCCAAACTTCAGAAGGAAGGTCAGGGATCATTAGGAGGTCACAATGATGAAGATAAATCAAATAAGGGCAATGGAGGAAATTGAGACAGTGGAAAGTCACCATCATCACCCTCATACTCATCCTAATCATCCTCTACTTCATCTTCAGTACATCAGCCACACAAGTCAAAGAACACTGGTAAAATTCCTTTTCTAAAACTTGATGTTAAGTTTGAATTGCCAATGTTTAATGGTAGTCAATGCAGAAAATATCGGTAATTCGATTAGGCAATTGGAGGTCTATTTGAGAGTTCATAACCTTCATGATGATTATACCAAAATCCAACTAGCTTCAATGAGAATCGAAGGTGCGACACTTGTTTGGTGGGAAGCCAAGACAAAGGAGGAGATCAAAAAGCAAGGTAAGGTTATCCTATCATGGACTGATTTCATTACTGCAATAAAACAATAGTTTTATCCATTATATCATATGCAAAAAGCCATAATGAACTTGCAAATTTTAGACAATTGAAAGGACAAAATGTACAAGAATATACCCAAGAATTTAGGAGAAGAGCTCTCTTATTAGGGTAGATTTGCAGAGCTAAGATACTTTGATCAATTACATAGGAGGCTTAAATAGCTACCTAAAACATACTATTCTCATGTTTAACCCTACAAGATTAGATGAAGTTTGTGTTCAGGCCACACATCTAGAAGCTAGAGGGAAAAACATTACTGATGAAGTTAGGAAGAAACATTTTAAGGGGAAAAAAAAAGGCAAGACCTTTAAAGGTAAGGGGAAAAATAATGCATCTGTCAAGAAAGAGGGAGAAAAAGTCGTTTGTAAACATTGTTCAAGAGAAGGCCATGAAGAGAAAAATTGTTAGAAATTACATCCTGAAAAGAGACCCAAGTATAAAAATAACAAAGGGAAGAAGAAAACTGCCGCTACAACTCAACATGACTTAGGAGAGGATTCAAGTGATCAATCTAAAATTATAGCCATGGGATTGAAGAACATGAAGGGGAAAAAAATTGAAACAAAACCCAGTACTAGTACATCAAACTGTCACATACAAGCTCCAAATGAAGCAGAGAGAATTGAATTGTTTCATGTGAGGGTCATATCCAAACATACCAATATTGACACACTGTTTGACATGGGTCACAAGAAAAATTAATCTCTAAAGACTTGGTCAAGAAACTTAATCTTGAGACCATTCCACATCCAAAACCATATCCACTTGGGTGGATTTGCAAGGATGCAAATTTACAGGTTTCAAAGAAGTGCATATTGCGCTTTGCAATAACTGCACATTTTGTTGACATAGTTGAATTAGATGTGGTTCCTCTTGATATTACAGGTATTGTGTTGGGAAATCCTTACTTGTATGACAGGAAAGCGATCTTCCATCGCCATGATAACAAATACCATTTATTCAAAGATGGCAAGGAGTACATTGTTAGAGCACATCACAAGAAGACAAACATTGCAATGGTAAATGCTGGATAGGTAAAGAGGCTGGTGAATTAAAGTAAGAATTGTGTTCTTCTAATGATTAATCCTAAAGCTGATGTTAATCATGAAAAATTTGAGGATTGTGATCCTAAGTTGAAATCATATTTATATGATGTATTTGATGCACATCATGAGATGTTTTAGGAGCCAACGGGATTGCCTCCAAAAAGGGAGATTCAACATGAGATTCAGTTGCAACAAGATTGTCCTCTTCCAAACATCGGTATGTATCACATGTTGATAATGGAGAATGTTGAAATAAAGAGACAAATCAAGGACATGTTGGACAAGAGACTCATAAGGCCAAGCACTTCGCTGTGCGGTTCACCCATAGTCTTGATTCCGAAGAAAGATGGGACTTGGCGCATGTGTGTAGACTTCAAAGCTTTGAACAAGATAATGGTAAAGAATCGATACCCACTCCCAAAGATAGATGATTTGCTTGATCAGCTGAAAGAAGCAAAATTTTTCACTAAGTTATATTTACGAAGTGGATATCATCAAGTAAGAATTGCAGAAAGTGATATATGGAAGATTGCATTCAAAACCAAACAAGGACCCTTTGAGTGGTTGGTTATGTCGTTTGGTTTGTGTAATGCATCGAAAACTTTCATGCGTGTTATGGATAATGTTTTGCGTCCATTTCCTGATGAATTTGTGATTGTGTATTTAGATGATATAATTATTTTAAGCAAAACAAGAGAAGAACATGTCTTGCATGTGAAAAGGGTGCTTGATGTTTTGAAGAAAGAGAAATTATTTCTTAAGATGTCAATGTGTGAATTCGAAAAGACTTCTCTGGTTTATTCTGGACACATTGTAGGAGGAGGTGAGTTGAGAATTGATCCTTTTAAAGTGGAAGCTATTATGAATTGGCCCACTCCCAAGACAGTAACCGAGGTAAGAAGTTTCTTAGGCACAACTCAGTATTGAAGAAAGTTTATTGCTAACTTTTCTGCCATAGCAGCTCCTATGCATGTAGTGAAAAGTATGAAGAAAGGCTTCCAATGGGGAGGAAAACAGCAGCAAGCTTTTGAAGCTTTAAAATACAAGATCAGTTCAGCTCCAATCCTTGCATTACCAAATTTGAGACAGCCATTCGAGATACAAACCGATGCTAGTGATTATGCCATGGGCGTAGTACTTTTGCAACATGGTAAGCCTATTGCTTTTCAGTCTGAAACATTCAATGGTGTTGTAACTAATTATCCTACATATGACAAAGAACTGTATGCGTTGGTATAAAGTGTCAAGAAGTGGAAACACTACTTGATGGGTAAAGAGATGATTATACATACCGGTTACCAACCATTACAGTACTTGCAGTCGCAAACAAAACTGTGGCAATCACGACATTTTAGGTGGATGGGATTTCTTCAATAGTTTCACTTGGTTATAAGGTGCAAGAAAGGTATTTTCAATAAAGTTGTTGATATGCTTTCAAGGCCAATTATAAGTGCTTCTACTTTACTTAAAAATGATTCTATTGTACATGAGAGTTACATAGAATAGTATGCACATGATGCCGATTTTCAATATGTGTATGCTAGTTTGAGTGAAGGGAATCAAGTTGAGGAAAATGATTATCACATGCATAACAATTTTCTGTTTCATTTGGGCAAGCTGTGTATACCACAAGGAGAGAGACTTAGTGCCATGAGATAGGCTCATTCGTCATTTATTGCTAGACACTTTGGGGTAAGCAAAACAGTGGCACACCTACAAAGGTATTTTCTTTGGCCTCACATGATAGATAGTGTGTCACGTTTTATAATAGGTTGTTATATGTGTGCAACAAGAAAGCCTAGCAATAGGAAGCTTGGGTTGTACACGCCATTACCAGTACCATCAAGGCCATGGGAGAGTGTCTCCATGTACTTTGTTGGAGGTCTACCTATGTCAAGAAAACAACATGATTATCTTTATGTAGCTGTGGATAGATTCAGTAAAATGTGTATACTTATGCCATGTAAGAAAACCATTACTGTTGAACTTTATGATGTAGGGGAATTAGGTTCCAAGAAAATACTTTGTATTTTAATAGACATAGGGGGGTCTCATGTTTTTAAATTCCTATGTAATTATTCATATTTGAGTGATTTAGTTAAATGTGGAGAGGAATTGTAATTGTTCCCAAATAATTGGAGAACATGAGATAAGTTGATTAGTTAGGGATGTGAAGAGTCAGTTTCAGTAAATCTAGGAATTTAGGACTTTGAGGAATTTCAAGAGTTTTTGTTGAGTCATTGAAGGAGCTGAATCGATTCATGATCAATTTGTATAAATGTAAGCCTCAAAGGCATTAAACAAGAGAGCTGGAGAGACAGAGTAGTGAGGTAGAAGGCCATCGAATTGAAGATCTAGCCAAACCAGAAGTTTTGTAAGTGAAGTCATTTACATATATAAAAGAACTTATTTCTGAACCAAATGTATAGTTTGTGATTTAATTCTGCTCGAAGAGTAATTTGGTTCCACAAGTAGCATGTGATAATTTCTGTAATAGAGCTCTGAGATGAGGCTCTGCGTATGATATAAGAATCAATGTTAATCGATATGGTGTTTTGAACTAAGTGCATGAGGGATTCGTGCACTCCATTGAGAAACTGAAAGGAGGGATTGTAGTCATCGACCACTGCAAGGGTCGATGACATGTAGCGGAATTGAGTTTCAATATAACGTCAAATATCTCATTATATCAGATCTTAAGAAGGACATTCAAGTAGAAAGGGGGTGTTTCTGTTGAAAATAAACATTGTGTTGAGGAGCAAGTTCTGGAGATCGTGTTTGGGGTTTTATTGTGAATTTGATCCACAGGCGTTAGACATTGGATATGAAACTAATCTATACGCAAATTTGAATGGAAGCAATGTTGAAACAACGTCTTGAAACAGAATGGGAGCGCATTTCCATTAATTAAAGAGCAGGCCTGAATTAGTTGAAGGTGTCAGGTTTAATGAACCTTGGAGTCGAATGGGAATTCGAGAATCGAAAGAAATGGAGCTATGAGTACATAGCAAATCAAATCGAAAGGAGCTGGTGAAGGAACAGTATAAAAAAAATAATTGGAGTGGAATCCAAACTGAAAAAGGTGGGAGCCGAAGCTTGAAGACTGGTAAATTCTGGGATTGATCGTGTTGAGATTGCAACAAGATGATGAGCTTAGTGGAAAGAAGTCACCTTCACTAAGTGGGCCCGCAAGTTATTTTTGGCGTACAGTCTATTTTTAGACTATGTCTATTTTTAGACATGTCGATCATATTCTATGAGTTGCAGGATGCTATTTGTGGATGGTTGGTCAAGTTGGAAAAATAGATGGACTTCTATTTTTAGACATATTGGGAGGAATCTATTTTTAGATTGCCAGTCTAAAAATAGATATGTCGAATATTATTAGCTCTTAATAATATTTGGACTATAAACATTATCTTATTCTCTTGGAGCACTTCAGTTAGAATTGCAGATGTATGGTGTGAAGGGAGTACACTATTCACGTGATTAAGTGGAGCTATTGCATGTAGACTTGATTTAGAACTCATGTGTGAGTTTGATGGAGTTAGTAGAAGTAGTTAATAGGTTGTGTTAGGTTAAATAACTAGTTAGACAGAGTTGAGCTGATTGTATCTAGTCTAAGCTGATTGATACCACTAATGAAGTGAGGTGTGAGTTAATTATCTAATTAATTCACTAGTATTAACCAATTCTCTAATTATTAACTCATTAAATCATTGAAGAATATGATTAATAGTCACATAAGACGATTTGATGAAGACAGTGAAAGTGAGTCTTTAAAGAAGTGTAACTATGATTTAGCAACACTAGAGTGTTGCATGATTTACAACACGGTGAACAAGTCTTGTGAGGTTAAAGTGAAAATTTGGATAATTCAAGTTCATTCGAAGCCATTCTTCAGCAGGGATTGCGTAGTAGAGGCAGGCTAGCAGGTGGCAGAGATCGGTGCATGGGATTTGCTAGATCAGACCTGATTAGTGTGTAGCAATTGGAGATTGTACTGAGAGCTTGTGAGGAGCTTTGTATGATGATTTTTACATGATCTCTATGAAATATAATATACATATAGTTGGGGGTTTTCATCTTTAAGCTTTCCCATAAATTACTGTGTTCATATGTGTGAATTTTTATGGTTTTAATGTGTGCATGCAATTGATTTTATTTCCGCAATTAATGATCAACGGTAGAAGAGATTCTGTATTGTGCATGAAGTCAAATAGTGTGTGATCAGGAGAATCTCGGATGTATAACATATCAGTTATATAATTTCTACAAATCGAACCTTGAATGCGCAGCATAAATCTGATGGAGCGGTGCATTATAACGTGCGAAAGTGTCGTGTTAAAATTTGAGGAACAAAGGTTAACATATGTAGAGTGTTAATAATAGCGACAAAACCTTGAGTTAATAAATGGAACCAACATTGAAACAAACCGGCAGTTTTTAAGCGGTTTCACCTTTTCGAACGCGATATTGTTCATTAGTTGACACGTGGTGAATAGTGGTAATTTAAAACCACTTTTATCACGTTAATTTGAAGAATTAAAAGATGGGCAGTTTGGTTACGCGATGATGGTCGGATCATCGAAAGGAAGTGCGATAAGTCTCTAGCCGTTAGATGAAGATTTGGAGTTAAGCGCGACAAATGGTCAGTCAGGTATGTTAATAAAAGCTTGGTTTTTCTCATTAATATAGGTTGAGGTCTGATGACTTTAAATTAAAACCAACGCTATATACCCCAAATTTCCATGCGGTGAGTAATAAGGTGGAGAGTAATCTTCTTGAAGATTAAAGATAAGGTGCATTGTTGAGTTGAGGGCCTAATTTTATATGGTTTTATTTAAAATAAAATCGACTTTTGAGTGGAAAGAGAAGTTGAGGCTGTAAGTAAATTTATATGGTTACAATGTTAACATAGCCAAATATGTTCAACGAGAATGAAATATAGTGGCCTATTATTAAGCTGCGAGATTAGAATTAAAAGTATAGTATATAGAGGGAACTCTGCATATGAAGATTGAAGTTTAAGTTGGCAATAGCTTCGACATGAAAGAAGAGAAATCTGGGCTGTATTAATTTGTTGGGTTTTATAACCATAAGAGAATTTAATTTAATATCTCAAATCTCAGATTTGAGATATTAAAGCTTCCAGATATATTTTTGAAATTGCCAGGTTGATAAATATTGTGAGTTTGCCCAGATTGTGGATTGTTTGAGGCTAAAATTGGAAAGGCATTCTTATATGCATGGTTAAGGGAAGAAAATGTGGGGGAATCAGGGTACCCCCCCATCATGTGGTATCAGAGCAGGATAAGCTCTTTGAAAATTAATTGTGGAATGCATATGTGCTAAAAGTAGTGAGGAAATTTTGAAGTTTTTAAATATGTTTAACAGTGATTGCAGATTTATTAGATGTGCAGTGAAGGTATTCAGATTTGCAGAATCTGAAGTTGAAGGCAAAGTGTTTTGAAGATTTCCATGATATGTTCTGAAGATGTGAATACAGGTGTGATGGTGATGGCAAAGTGATCGGATCTAAATCTGACAGGACAGCATGCAGTGCAGCAGAGCATTGAGAGAAATTGCAGAAGCAATTACAAGTGAGTGTTGAAAAACTCTGAAGGTGAGGTAAATCTGATTTGTTGAAGGATTGTTTACAGAATGCAGATTGCAGACAATTGAGGAGCATCTCAGCAAGAATATCACATCTTTGAAAAGCAGTGATGAAGGAAGCCAGTGAAGGTCTCTAAAGAGAAAAGAAAAGTGTGGCAGAACCTGGAGAATTCCCAACAGAAGTTGGATGAAAAGAACAGTTGTGTTCTGAGAGGTTGCAGAGGAGTGAAGCCTGAAGGAGTAGAGAGGAATGCTCAGAAGGTTCCTGAAGATAGAGGAATTGTACTTACCAAAGGAGGACTTGGTGAGGTAAGTTGTGACAAGGAGGACTTGTTACTGTAGTCGGATCCAGAGAGAGGATTGGTGAGGTAAGTTGTGACAAGGAGGACTTGTTACTGTAGAGGTTTTAGTGCAGCCCATGATGGATGAGTGAGAACTCATGAAGGAGAAGATGGCTACTGATAGTCATAGCAGATATTGCAGAGGTTCTGAGAGAGGCCACAACAGAATGAAGATGAAGAAAGAATATGCCAAGACAGATGGCATACAGAGATAGTTAAGAAAGGAATAGTATGAGAAAGAGGTAGCTGAGATCAGGGAGTAGTTCAACAAATTGGAACTAATGATAAAGGAAAGCCAGAGAGTTGGTTGGCTCATCAAGAAAAGAGTGAAGTGGCAGAGGCTACAGATGAAGAAGGAGCAGATGATACATGCTCAGTAGAAAGAAATATTACTCAGAATGATTGAGTATTTGGAGAAGGACTTGAAGACTGAAACTTCAAGTGAGACCAAGGGGTCGAATGACTTTACATCTGACAAATTTTGTATGTTTGCGGGAAAAACATGTGGAGGAGGACAAACTGCTGATGTTGTCACTAAGGAGGAAAATGAGACAGCTAGATATTTTGAAAATTTCCATGCACAGTTGGAGAAAAGTTTTACTTTCCAATACATTGGAAGCATAGGAAGTCTAAATCGTGATCATGGCCAGGAGCTGGAAATTGAGAAAACAATTAGACAGCCCGAAGAAATTGAAGAGAAGACCATTGGAGAATTTCTGAAATGCATAGAAGACTTGGAGCAGCAAGAGGATTTGATGATAAAGTCATCAAATGATACCATGGGGTCTTATGGTTTTAAAACTAACAAGTTGTATGTGAATGCAGGCATTGGAGAAGATAGTTCATGTGATGAAGCTGTATTAATTGAAGCTGAAAGTTTCCAAGTCACATATGATGATTATCTTTCAGATGAAGATCAGATTGAATTACTGCAACAAAAGGAATTCATAAATTCCTTGTTTTATGAAAGAAATTGTCTCAATGAAGTTGTGGTTGATGATGAATTTGTCATTAATGATGATAATGACAAATTGATTTTATTGAATGGCCAAATGAAAAGTGATGGAAAAATAACTGAAATTATTGTAGAGATGGGAGATCAGAATTCTATTCTAATGAAGGATGGAGAAAGAGTGACAGTAGGAAACCTGACTTGTGAAGGTAGTGAAGATTGCACAGAGGGTTTCTCATATGAGATGACAGAATTGTGACATGAGTTGAGTGTTTTGGAGCAGAGGCTAGATACACAGAGAAAAAGTGTTCAGATTGTAAAGACAGAGCTGAATGAGAATGGGAAGGTTCATTTTTATGAACCAAGGCAATGAGACATCCTTGAAGAGGATGATGCAGAGGAGAGACTAACTGAAAGTCTCGAGAGTCGTTTGAAGGATTGGAATCAGCATACTAATGTGTTGATGACAGGGCAGCAGAATGAAGTGTTGCTAGAAGAAATGACAGAGCAGCAGATTGAAGTGTTGCTGAAAGAAATAACAAAGCAGCAGATTGAAGTGTTGCCAGAAGAGGAAGAGACACAAGGATTTTATAAATTTGATGTTTGTTTATTGATTGCAGGTACTGATGGAAAGACTAAGGGATGTGTGGTCCAGGAGAAGAAAAGAGATGATGACAGTGATTGGAAATTTAAATTCCAGTCCAAAGAATTACTGAAGTCATAGAATGAAGAAATTGTCATGGGTGACAATCAGAAAGAGTTTTTCTGTTGTAGAAAACAAGAGGGTATGGATGATTGGGTGGCAGCAGGAGCAGGAGCAAGAACTCAACAAGCAAGAGGCCAGCAATTGGCAGTAAGAACTGAACAAGTAAGGACTGAGCAAGCAAGGGTTTAGCAAGCAAAATCAGAAATAGAAGGTCAGCAAACAAGATGGAGCAGTATCCAACAGTCAGAAGATAAATTATATTGGGAAATTGAATTGATAAGAAAGATGATGGTGAAGGTGTCTCAGAAGAGGATAGCAGCAAGAAAACAAAGAAGCAGCAGCAGCAAGAGAAAGACAGAAAGAGAATGTAAAAGTACAGCTAGTGAAAATATGCAGCATAAGATATGGAAGCCTAGAGAAGTGCAGAAGAAGAATATTGCAGCAGATGATCAACTACAGAACAAAGTGTGGGATCCAGGAAGACAAGGACTGAAAGCACATGATCAGGAAATCATGAACCATTTTAACCTTGGGAGTCTGATGCAGGGGCATTAGGTTCCAAGAAAATACTTTGTATTTTAGTAGACATAGGGGGGTCTCGTGTTTTTAATTTCCTATGTAATTATTCATATTTGAGTGATTTAGTTAAATGTGGAGAGGAATTGTAAATGTTCCCAAATGATTGGAGAACATGAGAGAAGTTGATTAGTTAGGGATGTGAAGAGTCAGTTTTAGTAAATCTAGGAATTTAGGACTTTGAGGAATTTTAAGAGTTTTTGTTGAGTCATTGAAGGAGCTGAATCGATTCATGATCAATTTGTATAAATGTAAGCCTCAAAGGCATTAAACAGGAGAGTTGGAGAGACAAAGTAGTGAGGTATAAGGCCATCAAATTGAAGATCTGGCCAAACCAGAAGTTTTGTAAGTGAAGTCATTTACATATATAAAAGAACTTATTTCTGAACCAGATGTATAGTTTGTGATTTAATTCTACTCGAAGAGTAATTTGGTTCCACAAGTAGCATGTGATAATTTCTGTAATAGAGCTCTAAGATGAGGCTCTGCGTATGATAGAAGAATCAATGTTAATCGAGATGGTGTTTTGAACTAAGTGCATGAGGGATTCATGCACTCCTTTGAGAAACCAAAAGGAGGGATTGTAGTCGTCGACCACTGCAAGGGTCGATGACATGGAGTGGAATTGAGTTTCAATATAGCGTCTAATATCTAATTATATCAGATCTTAAGAAGGACATTCAAGTAGAAAGGGGGTGTTTCTATTGAAAATAAACATTGCGTTGAGGAGCAAGTTCTGGAGATCGTGTTTGGGGTTTTATTGTGAATTTGATCCACAGGCATTAGACATTGGATATGAAACTAATCTATACGCAAATTTGAATGGAAGCAACGCTGAAGCAGCGTCTTGAAACAGAATGGGAGCGCACTGCCATTAATTAAAGAGCAGGCTTGAATTAGTTGAAGGTGTCGGGTTTAATGAACCTTGGAGTCGAATGGGAATTCGAGAATCGAAAGAAATGGAGATATGAGTACATATAAAATCAAATCGAAAGGAGCTGGTGAAGGAACAGTATAAAAAAAATAATTGGAGTGGAATCCAAACTGAAAAAAGGTGGGAGCCGAAGCTTGAAGACTGGTAAATTCTAGGATTGTTTGAACCTTGAATGCACATCATAAATCTGATGGAGCGGTGCATTATAACGTGCGAAAGTGCCGTGTTAAAATTTGAGGAACAAAGGTTAACATATGAAGAGTGTTAATAATAGCAACAAAACCTTGAGTTAATAAATGGAACCAGCATTGAAACAAACTGGTAGTTTTGAGAAACTCCAAACCAGCAGTATCGCATAAGTTTGAAGGGGTAAGCGGTTTCACCTTTTCGAACGCTATATTGTTCATTAGTTGACACGTGGTGAATAGTGGTAATTTAAAACCACTTTTATCACGTTAATTTGAAGAATTAAAAGATGGGCAGTTTGGTTACGCGATGATCGTCGGATCATCGAAAGGAAGTGCGATAAGTCTCTAGCCGTTAGATGAAGAGTTGGAGTTAAGCGCAACAAATGGTCAGTCAGGTATGTTAATAAAAGCTTGGTTTTGCTCATTAATATAGGTTGAGGTCTGATGACTTTAAATTAAAACCAACTCTATATACCCCAAAGTTCCATACGGTGAGTAATAAGGCGGAGAGTAATCTTCTTGAAGATTAAAGATAAGGTGCATTGTTGAGTTGAGGGCCTAAATTTATATGGTTTTATTTAAAACCAAATCGAATTTTGAGTGGAAAGAGAAGTTGAGGCCGTAAGTAAATTTATATGGTTACAATGTTAACATAGCCAAATATGTTCAACGAGAATGAAATATAGTGGCATGTTATTACGCTGTGAGATTAGAATTAAAAGTTTAGTATATAGAGGAAACTCCGCATATGAAGATTGAAGTTTAAGTTAGCAATGGCTTCTGCATGAAAGAAGAGAAATCTGGGATGTATTAATTTGCTAGGTTTTATAACCATAAAAGAATTTAATTTAATATCTCAAATCTCAGATTTGAGATATTAAAGCTTCCAGATATATTTTTGAAATTGCTAGGTTGATAAATATTGTGAGTTTGCCCAGATTGTGGATTGTTTCAGGCTAAAATTGGAAAGGTATTCTTATATGCATGGTTAAGGGAAGAAAATGTGGGGGAAGCAAGGTACCCCCCCATCACTTTATTTTCAACATGTATGGGGTCATTATGGATTTCCAACTTCTATTGTTAGTGACAGGGATTCTAGGTTCGTTGGGAATTTTTGGTCCAATATTTGGAATATGATGGACACAAAGTTGAAAAAGAGTATTGCTTTTCATCTGCAAACTAATGGCCAAACCGAGGTGGTGAACATAACCGTTGTGCATCTATTGAGAGGATATTGCAGCAAACATCTCAAGTTGTGGGATGAACAACTACATTGCATTCAGCACGCTTACAACCGGGCAAAGAACTCTTCTACATATATTTCACCTTTTGAAACCTACTTTGGGTATTTGCCGAAATCGCCATTAGACTTCATCTTCGAGAAGGATGTTGCAATTGATGGGCATAGTGATATTGACAAGGGTCGGAAATTCATTGAGAAAATTCATATTATTCATCAACAAGTTCAAGAACATCTTGAGAAGATTCAAAGAAAATACAAGGAGAGGCATGACAAACATAGAGTTGATCACAAGTTTCAAGAAGGAGATGAGGTATGGTTGCACATAAGCAAAGAAAGGATGCAAGGAGAAGGTAAAAATCTCAAGCCCATTTGCTATAGTCCATTCAAGATCATCAAACAAGTTGGTAATAATGCATTTCAACTTGACTTGCCTTCATATATGAAAATGTATTCAGTTGTCAATGTGGAAAATTTACGTTTGTATGAGCCTCCTTTGATTGATGATCAAGGGAGTGATGTTCAGCTACCATCTATAGAAGATTTTTCGCCAGAATTCTTGGATGAGCTCAAGGAGGATACCATCCTTGACAGGAGGACATGCACTTCTAAGAGGGAAAGTGTCGATTACCTTCAAGTTGGGCTCAAGGGTAGTAAACCAAGCAAGGCAAGGTGGATGGAAGTTGAAAAGGTGAGGGAGTTTTACCCTCGTCTTCTGAACAGGTAATTAAAGTCTTTTGGGGTCCAAAAGCTTCCTAATGGGGAGGTGTGATCAGGAGATCATGTATTTTTCTCAAAATTGAAAATGCTCAAAACTATACATAACCTAAGGGACCAGATAGGTCTTTTCGTTGCGATTTTGGTGCCGTAAACGGTTCGAAAAACCGATGTCGCATGAGGAAGATATCGCCTTCTGATCGTTTTCCTAAACAGCGAAAATTTTGTGACAGGAGTGACTGGGATGCCCAGTCAACATGCAAGTAAAGTCAGCAAGGGTGGCATATTCTCAGAATATTCCTTTTTCTCAAATCCAATCGTGTTTCACCAAGTGGCAGTTTATGGGCCTTTGGATGGACATGTACGAGTTTTTAGAGGGCCATTGGATGGGTGACACGTGGCCAGCCCAGAGGCTGCCACGTGTCCCCAGGACCATTGACCAAAATTTTGATTGGAGCCCGGGGGGTTCAACCATGTGACCTCCATGACACCCGTGAAGACTCCGACCAACTCGCCTATCACATGTTTCTTACCCTATACCATTGCCGCCACGTTTTATGTTGTAATGTTTCCATAGTTGGGGGGGGGGGGGACCACCAAGCGGTCCCAACCCACCGGCGGCCCCATTGTATGTGGTCACATATGATATTAAACTGCGACATCCAATGTTTTTTAGGAGGTTAACTAAACCGTATCTCCGGCGGTATATAACCTTGTCACTTGGCATGGTTTAAGGAATGGTTAAGGTGACGGTTTCTAGAAGGCTACTACGACGGAGGTCTGAAGAGTTGTCACATGCGCAGGTTGTGGCTTTTATTTCCACGGTTATGTGGAATGCCGACAACTCCAAGTTCCACTCCAATATTGGTGCGGAGTTTTAAGTTAAACCGCGGGGAAATGGGGGTCGGCTTGTGACCATCCCTCCCCTAACCACAATTTTTAATGCGGCGGTTAGTTGTTTGGCAGATTTAATAGCGTGCCACCAAAAAAGGAGGATTCCTCCTATTTTAACTGGAGTTAACTGTAGTCCTCCACTTTTGGTGGAGTTTTTCTAGCTATTATTGGGAAAAATATTTGGGAGGTCAATTTTCGACCAATTTGGGGGAAACAAGAGTTTATTTAGACTAGTTTGAGCATTTTGGAGCCACTCATGCAAAGAAAACAACCATTAGAGGCTTGTAAACACGTGTATTTACAATTTTGAGCATAATGACAAAAGGGGATATGCCATTGGGAGCTGGACTAGCAGATGTAGCCCAAGAGGGGTGAACTGCTTCATCATGCCTGTTGTGTAAAACTTGTGTGTGATGTTATTTCTTTGTTATACAGTGATGTTCAATGTTATTTAAGCTTATTTGCATGCTTAAAACTCAAAAATTCATCTATGTTTCATGGTTAAAATACTCATTCCTTAAGCAAACAAATGGAGACAAATTGTACATGTTTTTATTACTGAAAGGACACTTAGCACAACAAACTAATTCACTCCTTTCAGATCAACATTGGTGTGGTTTAAATTTGGTGCATGTCTATTTTAGTTATCCCTTAATTAAGATGGACAATAAAATGTAATCTAATCTCAAAATAACTTGTAATAGTTAATTAAGTGTGATAAACTTAGTTAGCTCATGAATTTCGAGTTAGAGGTATTTGGTGAGGCATGTAGAGTAATTCTAGTTGTAATAGAGTTCAAAGTGTAGTGGTGCATTAGTTAATGCAAGTTGTAATCAATTTAATTCAATTAAGTGAATTAAACTCAGTTGTGCTAGTTGTAATTATTTGATAAACTAGTGAGAGATCAAGTGAATTAAATATTAATTAATTCACAATCAGTGATCTCACATGCAACTGAGGATTTACTATTATTAGCTGCATGCATGTCAATTCGAGTGGAGACCCAGTTGAGATCTAGGTGAAAGGGAAGTTGACTATCAGTTGTAGGATTATTGGGTTGCACCCATGCAACCAAAAACCCTTTGGTTTGCCCATGATCCTTGTGTAGTTTACGAAGTCCAAAATTCCTATGGAATAGGGATTGAATTCCACACAAATTGCGCAAGCAAGGCAGGATGTCTGGAGGCAGTAAATTGGCTAAGTATTGGTCAGTTTTATCTGAGACAACGTGAGACAATTAGCTGAGTACAAGAGGGCTCTTATGAGAAGAGTTGTATATCATTGTTTCATGTATCCATGTTAAATATACAATAGAAGATAGTAAGGTTTTGAGTAGCAAGCTTTCCCTGGGAAATTATATGTGTTGTGGCTAATTGATTCTTCTGTTGGAAATACTGAGAGGGGGGGTGAATCAATATTTCTTTCAATTAGAGCATTAGTTAATCTTCAATTATTATCAGTGTTTATACAATGATAGCAGAAAACAAGAGGAACACAAATGCACACAATTTTTAAGGTGGAAACCCACTTCGAGACAAAAACCACCTAATGCTTTTCTAATAATTCTTTTCAACTCCAATTGAAAATAAAGCTCCAACTTCCTAGAATCTAGAAAAGCATTCTTCTCCAGCTCCCACTGGATGGATGCTCCAATGCCCGAGATTCTTTAGTAGTCACTGAACAGATGCCCCAACACCCAACAAACTACAACTCACCCTAGCACCACCCTACCACCCTATAGAAGAATAAAATAAGAATGGACTCCCGTACCAGGGAAAATGGTCCACTTTACAATGATATAGAATGATGTAGAAGAAGAAGATATACTAGACCATAACCCCAACTTTGACACAACCACCTAAAGATGATCCTAGACCTCCCAACACCGCCTTCAACCTCGCTGCTGCGTATGTACACTAGTGTTGGTTTGTACATTAATGTATTTACAATGACTAAGTACAATGATACCTTTACAATGATCGTATGCGTTGTTGCCCACTTGAAGACTTCATATGATGAACTTCTTGTTAGCCGTTATGCATCTTGGTTCTCATTTTGTCATGCTACCCTATGATGCACCTTTGCTTTTTTCTTTCTCATTGCTAGAAAGTCTAGTCCTTTGCAATCCTTCACAACACATGATCTAGCTTTTTCTTGCCTTCTAGGAGCTCGATATTGAATCTGGTGTATCTCTGTCATTTTAGATCCTCAATACCTGATTATCAGTCTTGTAGTAGTCCTCTGAGTCTTCTTTCCAATGCCATGGGTCTGACCCAATTTGGATTCTTCAAGAGATATTTATACCCAATTTCTCACACTGCCCTAATTATGGACTGTTTCCACAGAGCGCACTTGTACGGTGTGCCACGTGTCACTGTTTATTCATTTTCTTTTGAAATTGATAGAGTGAAAATTAAAGACTATGCACTATCCATCAATTTTTATGGAATTCCAATCCGATACCCAGAGAGAGAGTTATGACGAATTTACCAAGGTCACTTCTTTGAGATGAATTTCAGGAGCTTGAAAAAACCCTTACTTCCACAGATCATATCTCCAAAAATATTGCGTAACTTGATCTAAAAATTTTACTGCAGCTTCCTCAGGATTTCGGCTTCTCCTCATAAAAATTTCAGCTTCTGAGCCTTCGTAGAAAAAACGTTAGAGTGAAAATTTAACGATGACCTATTTCAGATGGCCGAATCCCTTGCCTAAGGAGGAAATGAAGATCACAATATATATGAATGCTTAAGTTGAGAGGGGCTTCAAAAAGTGAATGTGGGAGGGATTTTAGGAGCTTAAAAAATATTAATTATGACTTTTCAATGAACCATGCCCCAACCCCATGGGGTTTTAGCCCACTAACTGGGGTACAAACTTCAAACATGAATATCTCTCAAACCGTGAAGAATTACATGGCGTGCCATATATCAATGGAAACATCTCGACAAGTAGAAACCATCAAAAGAATTATTGACCCAAAATATATTAATTTGGTAGGTCAAACTTCCCATTCAATTTTGGGTTAGCCCTTGGTGCTGCTTGGGTTGACATCAATGACAACCGCCGATCAACAATCTCCCCCTTTGGCATTGATGGCAACACAAGTACTCCCCCTGCGATCATGACACCTCTTCCTACAACATTCTCTCTCCCTTTGACATCAATGGAAAAGGGTAACTCCCCCTGACACACAACCATCCTACGGACCTGTACACACTTCCACTCACGCTACACACAACCGACTCTGTATCTATACACACTTTCCACTTCCTTTATATTCTAAAAAAGGAAAATCTAATGAGAACTTGGGAGAATCCCAAGCTTCTGGCAAAGATATTCCAATGCTGGCGAATATTTAATAGGTGATTCTTTTGGTGCTGCTTGGAATCTTGCTACTTGTCCAACTGCTTGCATAACATCTGGTCGGGAGGCTGTTACATATAGAATACTACTAATCATAGATCTGTACAACCTTTGATCCACATCCTTAGATGAGTCGTCAATGCTCAATTCGCAACCAAGTAAAGACATCTCTAAATCACTTTGCACCTTTGTAGCAAAATTCTTACTTAGTCGATCATCATTGCTACCAATTATTGTATCATCCTCTTTACTATTAGACATGCTTTAGTTGCTTCATCCAGAACATATATGTTGTTTGGAGCTTGACTTGTTGTAGCCACAATTTCACCATACAAGCCTTTCCTGATTTCACATTTCGTGGAGTTGAATAGTATTATGTGTCCTTGATCACACATTTTTCCAACACTGAGCAGATTGTGATTCATGTTTTCAACCAATAGAACATTCTTGGCTAGAACATCTTTGCTTCCGAGAGTGACAGTACCTGATCGTATAACATTTGAAGATCCATCATTTCCAAGGGACACGGTTCCATCCTTCTTCTCTTTTAGAGATACAAATTTATTTCTATCTCCAATCATATGCGTTGAGAAACCGCTATCAACATACCACACATCTTTGTTCTTTTGAGCCTTGAGAGCGAGAGCAAAATTATCATTCTTCTTCTTCTTCCATGTTCGTTCATTCTGTGGCTTCGAAGATTCTTCTCGAGGATTTTCAAGTCTACACTCTTTGGCTATGTGTCCAAAGTTTCGACATTTTTAACATTCAATATTATTTCTTAAATGTTCAAATCTATTGATATTTCGCTGAGCCCTGGGAGGTTCATATTTGACAGATCTCCTGGAATTGTATTCGTTCCTAGGGTACGTGCGACATTATACAGCTTTATGACCAAATTTTCCACATGAATAATAGTAGCCATAAAAAATATGTTGGTACCTGGATGGAAATTTTCGTCGAGGAATTGTCTTCCAAGGTTGTTCTTGCGAATCTTGTCCAATGAAGTCTTCATGCATGTCAGATCTCATAGGTTCATTGTATTTTGCTGTAGAAGGTCCTGCTTCTTCTTCTTTGTAACCGATGCCAGTTTTGTCATTGTAAGATCGTTGATTGTTGATGAGTTCTTCCAATGCCCTTGAGCTGTTGGCATAGTTTTTGATAGTTTTTCCTTTCTTCACTTCTTCACGCAGCAAGACTAATTGGGCTTCTAATTCTTCCCTTTCTTGGTTACTTTCTTCCAACTTCTTTTGAAGTGACTCTTCAATGCATTTGTGTTCTTCAACTTCAAGTTTGAGACCTTGAACTTGTTCTTCAATATTTTTGGAACGGATCTTCTCCACCTTGAGATCTTTTATAAGCTTGATTGCTTCCTCATAAAATTCTTCTATGGTCCATCCTTCTTCTTCGTTGTTTGATACCTCTTGTTTATTGCGCTTGGGTTTATTGTGCTTGGCCATAAAAAATACTCTCTCATTGGTTTCTTCTTCACTGTCATTGTCTTCATCGGATGATGAGCTATCTTCTTTAGAGAGAAAATTCCTTTTAGATCCTTGCTTGTTGAATTTCTTAAAGCCTTTCTTTCCTTTTGAGTTTCCTTTACTTCTGTTTGGACATTTTGCTGCAAAATTCCCAACCTCATTACAGCTGAAACATATCAATGGAAGCTTACCTTTGAATTTTACCTTACCAATTTTTAGTTTTCTCATGAAGTAAGCATATTCTTCATCTGAAAGACCTTTTTCATCATCTCCCTTTTCTTCACACTTGCAGGTGCATGTCTTTTCAATTGAAGTTTGTTTATCCTTATTGGTTTTCTTAGATGCAACGAACGAGTTTTCTAGATGCAAGTACCCTCTTCTTCATCAAGTCTCATTTCATATGCTATGAGAACTCCATGCTAATTCCTCTTTTGTTGAGTTTTCAGTTGCATTGTATTCTAAGACCGATACCTTTGGGTTGAATTTCCGTGGTAATGTTCTAAGAATCTTCCGTATAATAGTCTTCTCATCAACTGGCTCTCCCAATCCTTCCAGAGTATTGGTTATTTCATCAACGTATTGTAAGTATGCAGCAATGTTGCAATCTTCTTTCATTCTAAGTTGCTCAAATTTTTCTCTATAGATTTGAAGCTTTGCTGCTTTGACATTTGAGTCACCTGCATATACATTCTCAAGCTTGTCCCGTACATTTTTGGCAGTTTTACAACCCAACACCTTATGATAAGTAGATTCAATAAGTCCACTGATAATAATATTCTTTGCTTTTGCATCATTTACCAAATTCTTCTTACCTTGTTCATCCGTGGTTGATGTAAATCCATTTTGAATAGTGTCCCATACTTCGTAACCTTACGCCAAGAGATAGACCTCCATTCTTCCTTTCCAAAGTGCATAATTATTTTCATTGAATAGAAGTACACCATTATTGGTATGCTCCATGACCTCCTTCAGTTTGTTAAAGGCGCATTGAAGGAACCAAGCTACGATTCCAATTGTTGGAAAATGCGAGACTTTCATGTTGATCTTTCTTTCAATTAAAGCATTAGTTAATCTTCAATTATTATCAGTGTTTGTACAATGATAGCAGCAAACAAGAGGAACACAAATACCTGAGTTTTTAAGGTGGAAACCCACTCCCGGACAAAAACCACCTAATGCTTTTCTAATAATTCTTTAATATTCAACTCCAATTGAAAATAAAGCTCCAACTTCCTAGAATCTAGAAAAAAATTCTTCTACAGCTCCCACTGGATGGATGCTCCAACGCCCGAGATTATTCAGTAGTTAATTGAATGGATGCACCAACACCTAATGAGCTACAACTCACCCTAGCACCACCCTAGCACCCTACAAAAGAATAAAAGAAGAAGGGACTCCTGTACCAGGGAAAACGATCCACTTTACAATGATATAGAATGATGTAGAAGAAGAATATACACTAGACTATAACCCCAACTTTGACACAACCACCTAATGATGATCCTAGACCACCCGACACTGCCTCTTCAACCCTTGGCAGATAGACACTAGTACAATTTGTACAATAATGTATTTACAATGACTAAGTACAATGATACATTTACAATGATTGTATGCAGTGCTACCCACTTGAAGACTTCATATGATGAACTTCTTGTTGCTGTTATGCACCTTGGTTGTTGCTCTTGTCATGCTACCCTCTGCTGCACCTTGTTTTTCTTTTATGCCGTAGAAATTATGGTCCTTTGCAATCCTTGACAACACATGATCTAGCTTTTTCTTGCCTTCTAGGAGCTCGATATTGAATCTGGTGTATCTCTGTTATTTCAGATCCTTAATATCTAATTTTCATTCCTGTAGTATTCCTGTAAGTCTTCTTTCCAATGCCACAAGTCTGACCCAATTTAGATTCTTCAAGAGAGAGTTATACCCAATTTCTCCCACTGCCCTAATTATGGACTGTTTCAGAATTGTATGGAGTGCCACGTGTCACTGTTTCTTCATTTGCCTCTAAAATTGATAGAGAAAAAACTAAAAACTGTGCACTATCTACCACCTTTTACGGAATTCAATTAAATCTACGAGAGAGATATTTACTGATGATTTACCAAGGTCACTTCTTTGAGATGAATTTGAGGAAAAACCCTTACTTCCACAGATCATATCTCCAAAAATTTTGCGCAACTTGATCTAAAATTTTCACTGTAGCTTCCTCAGGATTTCGGCTTCACCTCATAAAAATTTCAGCTTCTGAGCCTTCGTAGAAGAAAATTTATAGTGAAAATTCCACGATGACCTATTTCAGATGGTCAAATCCCATACATAAGGAGGAAATGAAGATCACAATATATATGAATGCTTAAGTTGAGAGGGGCTTAAAAAAGTGAACATGGGAGGGATTTTAGGAGCTTAAAAAATATTAATTATGACTTTTCAATGACCCATGCCCCAACCCCATGGGGTTTAGCCCACAAACTGGGGTACAAACTTCAAACATGAATATCTCTCAAACCGTGAAGAATCACATGGCGTGCCATATATCAACGGAAACATCTCGACAAGTAGAAACCATAAAAAGCATTATTGACCCAAAATATATTAATTTGGTAGGTTAAAATTCCCATGCAATATTGGGTTAGCCCCTGGTGTTGCTTGGGTTGACATCAATGACAACCGCTGATCAACATCTTCTTTGCTTCATGTGATTGGCGATTGTGTTTTTTTAATTCCGCAATTGACTTGTAGAAGCGATTCAATATTTAACTTTAGTACATTGTTAGATCGGATTGAATCCATGATATACATGCTTGTTGTATAATTTCTACATTTCCATTTTTTCTCAACAACAAATAGGCCTTCGAGCCTCATTGTAACACAGTTCAGATGCCTGTAGCCGCCACATCTCTTCTCGAGAATAAGCACATATTTTGATGCCTAGCTAATTTACTTCCATTATGTACGTAAGCATATTTTTGTTATATGATATTAATGAAAAATGAATTTTATTTCCGCTACATCTATGTATTTATGATTATTATTCGTTTCTACATATACATAAATCTAGCTAGTGGTATCGAGTGGTCTGCTATTTCTTTGTTTTTCTTTGCATGTCCCCAACGCGGTCAGGGTATAAGGAGTTAGGGCTCGATCTGGTTGAACCCTTGCAAGATCAGCCTCACAAACCCCGATGACCTCCCATGGTGGAAGAAAAGAAAGATGAGGGAGCAGGAGATCCTATCAAAATACTGCTCGAGGAGGCCCTCGAGAAACAAAGGAACGCGATGATGGATAACTTTGCTCAAATCCTTCAACGACTGCCCACATATGGCGCATCTGCATCCAACAACCACTTTGGAGGTGCCACTCCCTTCAAGGTACAGGTAAACTTTGACATTCCTATATTTGAAGGAAAAATAGATGCAGACACCGTAGACAGATGGTTAAATTTGCTGGAAGGGTATTTCTCGGTCCACTCTTTCTCCAGCCCAGAGAAAGAGGGCCAAGGCACTCCTCAAAGGCGCCTGTGTCAGGGGCGGTGGGGAAGCCTGCATGAGCAAGAGGGCGAAGGGGAACCCTCTCTGTTCTCGACCACACCCACTTGGAATTCATTTTGAGATGGCATCAACGAACAATATTACCCTGTGGGGAGCTATGAGGACAAATACATCCAATGGACCACGTTGCGGCAACAAAAGGATCAAGATGTGCACGAACTGACGAATCTGTTCCATACCCTGCGCACAAAGTTGGGTATTAAAGATTCAGAGAGACATTTGGTGCTCAAGTACCGCGGTTGTCTGCACAAACACATTCAAGAGGAAATGGAGTTCCTCGACATTACATCGCTTGGCATGGAATATCGCTATGCCGCCAAGATCGAGAAACATAAATTTAAGCAAAATAAGAATGCTTTGGATACGCGAATCCGAAACGACGCCTGAGCTGCATGTTATCACTCTGTAATTTGTAATATTGGCAAGAAAAAACGATAGAGAACAATATCAAACCACTTTGGAGTCCATGACCTAGCCTTCCTAGACTCAAAGAGGGCTCTCTCTATTTTTATGATTTAGTTTGATAATTCTAACTGCTGATATTAGGCTAGTTACAGTGATGGGGGTTGTTTGTTTTGATTGATTGTGTGGTTGGAAATATAGGGTTGCGGGGACTATGCCATTGGGCTATGGAGTCAAAAGGATAGATGATCGAGGTGGATATTGGTGGCCACCCACCTACTCCATTTGAACCCCCACCATCGGTTCTTTGATTCACGACCTGACTTACTATTTTGTGGATTTTTAGGTCTGAACACGGAAGTAGTTTTGAGAACCTAGATGTTTTTTGGGAAAACCAGGAGCAACATGGACATATTTTTCTAACGAGGTATTGAGCACGCCAAACAAAGATTGTATGCCAAAGTTATGTCCCTAGGAAGATTAATACCAATTTACCCAAACGGGGCCCATAGTTTTGGCACTATATCTCCTAGGGTTAGGTTTTTTGATGTTTAGGGTTTTCCATTGTTTCTTAACAATAAATAGAACTTCAAGCCTCATTGTAACACAATTCAGAGGCCTGTAGCCACCACATCTCTTCTCAGAGATAAGCCTACTAGTGCCCTAGCTAGTTTACTTCCATTATGTCTGTAAGCATATTTCTGTTATATGATATTGATGAAATGAAGTTTTATTTCCACTGCGTCTCTGTATTTATGTTTATTTTTTTATATTATTTCATTCCTGCATAAATCCATATCAGTGGTAATACAATGGTCTTCTCTTTATATGTTTTTCTTTGCTTGTCCCTAACGAGGTTAAAGTATAAAGAGTTAGGGCTCGATCAGGTTAAACCCTTGCAAGATCAGCCTCGCAAACCCTGACGACCGCCCATGGCGGAAGAAAAGAAAGACGAGGGAGCAGAAGATCCTATCAAATTATTTCTCGAGAAGGCCCCGAGAAACAGAGGAACGGGATGATGGATAACTTTGCCCAAATCCTAAAACGACTGCCCACTGGCAGCACATATACATCCAATAGCCACTTTGGAGGTGCCTCTCCTTTCAAGGTATAGGTCAACTTCAATATTCCTGTATTCGAAGGCTAAATAGATGCAGACGCCATAGATAGATGGTTAAATTTTCTAGAAGGGTATTTCTCGGTCCATGATTTCTCCGACAACGAAAAGATTACTTTTGCACTCCTCAAAGTTGCCCCACATGTCAAAGACTAGCGGGAAACCTACTGTGAGCAGAAGGATGAGAGGGAACCCTCTCTATTCTCGGCCTCACCCACTTGGAATTCATTCCAATATGACATCAAGGAAAAATATTACCTTGTGGGGAGCTATGAGGACAAATACATCTAATGGACCACACTGCGACAACAAAGGGATCAAGTTGTGCACGAACTGACAAATTTGTTCCATACCCTGCGCACAAAGTTGGGTATTAAATATTTAGAGATACATTTGGTTCTCAAGTACTGCAGTTATTTGCACATATACATTCAAGAGGAAATGGACTTCCTCAACATTACCTTGCTTGGCATGGCATATCGCTATGTCACCAAGATTGAGCATAAATTTAAGCAAAAGAAGTGAGACTTTGTATTCGGGAATCCGAAGCCAGGGAAAGGCATCCCCGAACTACAGAACAAGGGGAAAAGCCAAAGCAAGGTGACTTAGAACAACAACACAAATCCAAATAAGGAAACAGGGAAGTGGTGTGAATTTCATAACAGCCCCACTCACAGCACAAACGAGTGTCGGGCCAAACAATCGTTGGTGGCTGAACTGAAGGCACCCGAATCAGATGCATGTTTTGATCCCGAGTCAGAACCAAACAAGGGTAATGACAAAGGGAATCAGATCATTGATGTGGATCATAGTGCCATTGTTGCCACCACCAAGCTGCAAATGGAGGATCACGAGGATCCAGAGGAGGGGAAGCGCCTCTTCCATTTGCATATGTGGGTGAAGGGTTCTCCACTGCAATTCCTTGTCGATAGCGAAAGCCAAAAGAACCTCATTTCAGCAGAGGTCGTGAAGCAGCTTGCCCTACCGACCATAGCACACCCACAGCCATATACCATTGGGTGGCTCACCAAGGAAGAGATCTCTGCGTCTGCCAACAATACCGCCTTCCGTAATTCACGTATGAGGTATTATGTGATGTTGCTCCTCTTGATGTGTCTGATGTATTATTGGGCCAACCATACTTGTGGAAGCGACATGTTGTGTATGATTCTAGGCCTCGTGTTTTTGTTATTACTTTGGGAAATAAATTGTACAGGATATCTGAGGTAGTACCGCCTCCTGCCATCTCTTTGACTACTGCAAAGCAATGTAGTAAGATTGTTTCCCAAACCAGGAAATTTATTTTCATTACAATTCGACCACAAGGAAAGAAGAATATTATGGCCACAACCTCGAAACAAGGCTCCCCTACATGGAAGCAACAGATGAACAAAATCATGGAGGAATATGAGGACATTTGCTCCTCACCCGCAGAGGTTCCTCTACATTGTCAAGTCAAACACTCCATTGATCAGAGCCCAAGCACATTCTCACCTGATTTTGCCATACATCATGTGACCACACATAAACAATCCACACATGTACTATATAAGGCTGATAAAGCAACCAAATTTATTGAACACATCCAGCACGTTTGTCAGCAGGTCCATGACATCTTCGATAAATCCAATACCAAGTTCAGCAGAATTTGCCTCATCTCATGGAGGAACTCAATGCAATGGGGATCGTTGCTTCCTAAGGAGGGAGGAGTGATCCAGGTGGATATTGGTGGCCACCCACCTATTCCATTTGGACTCACACCATCAGTGCTTTCAGTTTTTTAGTTTCAGCACAACTTACTATTTTTAGCAGTTTTTTAGGTCATGAACTTCCAGAGCTGTTTTGAGGCCCTAATGATACAGGTGGATATTGGTGGCCACCCACCTATTCCATTTGAACCCCAACCATTGGTTCTTTCAGTTTTTCAGTTTCAGCACAACCTACTATTTTTAGCATTTTTTTGGGTCCTGAACTTCTGGAGCCATTTTGAGGCCATAAACAACGTTTTTTGGGAACATCGGGAGAAACATGGGAGTTCCTTTGATGTTATCATGTCAAAAGTTGTATTCCTCAGATAGATATTTCTAACGAGGTATTGAGCGCATCAAACAGAGATCGTATGCCAAAATTACATCCTCGGGAAGATTGATGTACTAATTTACCCAAATGGGGCCCATAGTTTTGTCGCTTCATCTCCTAGGGTTAGGTTTTTGGATGTTTACAGTTTTCCATTGTTTCTCAACAATAAATATTCCTTAGAGCCTCATTTTAAGACATTTCAGAGGCCTATAGCTGCCACATCTCTTCTTAGAGATAAGCCTACCAGCGCCCTAGCTAGTTTACTTCCATTTTATCTGTAAGCATATTTCTGTTATATGATATTAATGAAAAGAAGTTTTATTTCTGCTGCATCTCTATATTTATGTTTATTTTTGTATATTATTGTGTTCCTGCATAAATATGGATCAATGGTATCAGAGCAGTATGCTCTTTCTCTGTTTTTCTTTGCATGTCCCCAATAAGGTTAGCGTATAAGGAGTTAGGGCTCGATCTGGTTGAACCCTTGCATGATCAGCCTCGCAAACCCCGACGACCTCCCATGGCGGAAGAAAATAAAGATGAGGGAGCAGGAGATCCTATCAAATTATTTCTCAAGGAGGCCCTCGAGCAACAGAGGAACACAATGATGGATAAATTTGCCCATATCCTTCAACGGTTGCCCACCGACGACGCATCTACATCTAGCAGCCACTCTGGAGGCATCTCTTCTTTCAAGTTACATGTCAACTTCGACAGTCCTGTATTTGAAGGCCAGATAGATGTAGATTATGTAGATAGATGTCTAAATTTTTTTGGAAGGGTATTTCTCGGTCAATGATTTCTCCGACTGAGAAAAGATTACTATTGCACTCCTCAAAGCTGCCCCACATGTCAAAGACTAGTGGGAAACCTATTGTGAGCAGAAGGACGAGAGGGACCCCTCTCTGTTCTCAGCCACACCCACTTGGAATTCATTCTGAGATGACATCAAGGAACAATATTACCCTGTGGGGAGCTATGAGGACAAATACATCCAACAGACCACACTACGACAACAAAGGGATCAAGATGTGCTCGAACTGACGAATTTGTTCCATACCTTGCGCACAAAGTTGGGTATTAAAGATTCAGAGAGACATTTGGTGCTCAAGTACCGCAACTGTTTGCACAGATACATTCAGGAGGAAACAGAGTTCCTAGACATTACCTCGCTTGGCACGACATATCGCTATGCCGCCAAGATCGAGCAAAAATTTAAGTAGAAGAAGCGAGATTTTGGATCTGCGAATCCGAAGCCAGGGAAAGGCGCCCCCGAACCACAGAACAAGGGGCAAAGCCAAAGCGATGTGACTCAAAACAACACAACAAATCCAAAGAAGGATACAGGGAAGTGCCGTGAATTTCATAACAACCCCACTCACAACACAAACGAGTGTCGAGCCAAATAGTTGTTGGTGGCCGAACTGAAGGCACCCGAATCAGATGCATGTTCTGATCCTGAGTAAGAACCAGACAAGGGTAATGACAAAGGGAAGCATATCATTGATGTGGATCCCAGTGCCATTTTTGCCACCACCAAGCTACAGAGGGAGGATCCCGAGGATCCAGAGGAGGGGGAGCGCCTCTTCCATTCACAGATGTGGGTGAAGGGTTCTCCACTGCAATTCCTTGTCGATAATGGAAGCCAAAAGAACCTCATTTCAACAGAGGTCCTGAAGTGGCTCGACCTATCGACCACATCACACCTGCAGTTGTATACCATTGGGTGGCTTCACCAAGGAATATATCTCTGCGTCCGCCAGTAGTGTCGCCTTTCGTACAACATCAATCCATTCACGGATGAAGTACTATGTGATGTTGCTCCTCTTCATGTGTCTAATGTATTATTGGGCCAACCATACTTGTGGAAGCGACATGCTATGTATGAGTCTAGGCCTCATGTTGTTGTTATTTCTTTGGGAAATAAATTGTACAGGATACCAGAGGTAGTACCACCTCCTGCCATCTCTTTGACTACTGCAAAACAATGCAGACGTATTTCAATTATGTGATATTAATGTGAAGTCTTATTTCTGCTGCATCTCTAGGTTTATGTGTATTCCTGTATTTTATTGTGTTCCTGCATAAGCCTGAATCAAGAAGTGGCTTGACTTGTGGTATGGGAATGAGCCTTTATTTAAGGCATATTGTGAAGGATAATGAACAATATTGGAGATTTTATTAGAATTTCTTTAAAAGTGTTGCCCCCCTTTAGAGGGAGATTCCTCATGTAAAAATTATCTTCTTCAATGTAAAATAAAAAATATATTTTTGACCTGGTCTCCTAATATTTTGTGGATGACAAGCACCTTATTTTTTGGATCTAAGGATGGTTATTTGTGAAAACCTCATATATAAATTTATAACTCTCCCTCCTTAGCAAATAATTTTGTGAAAATTTGAGATCATAATGCCAAAATAAGAGCTTTTTTCTTGCAATAATCTTGTCTTCAATTTATGGATTGGATATTTTATTCTTTCTCTTCTTCACTCTTACAAATAATTATGTGCTTCATGAAATAATTTATTGTTTATGGTTAAAATTACACAAAGTTATTGGATTGATCCATTGAGAGGTTATTTAGTCACATGGAGAAGAAGGGTTAGGATGGTAGGCCTCACCTTTCTTCTTATTGAGCTAAGGTTTTTGAAATCTGATTTTTAGGAAAACCCTTATTGGGGGTTCCTCCTTAAAGGATTAAATATTTGTAGTATCATAGTTGATCCATTGGCCAGAGGTGTACCACTCCTAGATGAATTTTCTCACTAGAAGAAAGTCTTAAGCAAGAGTGGAGGCCACTAGTGCATGCGCTCCAAATTCACATATTGTCTAAATAAAATAATTAAGGGCCAACTTAGGGAGAATTGTGATCATAATCTCGCACAAGAGGTAATTAGCATGGTAAAAGGTAAGTCATATTGTCATTTCATCCCAAATTTCTCAAAATTCAGAAATATTTTAATTTCCTTGTTTTACTTATATTTAGAAAACAAAAAGTTAGAAAATAAATACAAGAAAAAACAATTTCACTAGCTTATGCTTAATTTCTCAATTTTCAGCTAGTTTGGTACTTAGGCTGTGCTATACTTGACTTAATCAATTGGCCTAATAAATGTAGTGGCTTTGTATGCACAGATAAGGGTTTATTTAACCAAAAAAAGTTGTTTTGTAGGGATTTATAGGTCTACAACAACAAGTTACAATCACTTGTTACAAGACAAACAAGCCCCTTAAGGGGATATAAGCCTCCAAAGGTATATATATCATTACCCCTTTGATTTTCTTGCTTCCTAAAGTTCTTTTAATATTATTTGAAGAATAAAATCCATCGGGATTAAAAATCAACAAAGAATTAAATATGGTTTTCACCCTAGTGGGGTGACATTGAACATTTGTCCTGTGTAGTGTTGCCCTAACATCTTGTCTGACATTTGCACGACTAATAATATGTGCGATAACAAGACCACTTAATTGAAATTGGAATCCAAACATAGATTGAAGACAATTTATTTACTGCTTGGGACTATATAATACGAGAAATTGCATGCGTTACTTGAGGTGTCACATTCCATCCATAAATATGGAACTTCTTATGAATTAGAGCCCCCCCTAAAGCATCTAAACATGATTCCAAAATGTTTTAAACTTTGAAGCAATAGAGAGAAAATAAACTCATTAAGATAGTATCAATTGCAAATTGTGAATGGTTTATACATTTTATGCCTCTTACAATTTGTAAACATGGAAGTGTTCCTCCTATTCTTTCCTCTTCTATTTTTCTACTGAGCATTTTTGCCAATATTACATATAATATAGGAGATAGGAGACATCCTTACCTTAAATCCCTATCACTTTGAAAGAAATGTGTTGGTTGAGCATTGATTAGTAAAGTTATCTAAGGCGCACCGATGCAAGCAACAACCCATTTTATGAATTCAGAGCCAAATCCAAATTGGGCTAGAACCTTTTATAGGAAGGAGTGGTGCACCTCATCAGATGCATTAGCTATATCCAATTTAATAATCATACATTTCTCTTTGACTGATGAGTTAGAGTGAACATCTTCTTACACCGACATAGTATTGTTTAAAATTTGTTTATTTTGCAAAAATCCTCCTTGGTTAACAAAAATGATTTTAGGAGGATTATGTTGGAGATGAGAGGCAATGACCTTGGTCATTATTCTGTATGAAAAATTACATAATGAAATAGGCCAAAATCTAGAAAAGAATGAGGGATTGAATTCCTTTGAAATGAGAACTCGAAAGGGAGAGTTGGTATTGCCTCCCAACTTAAAGGAACATTTAGCACATTGGAGAATTCATTTAATATCATATTTGACGAGGTTCTGAAATTGGGTTCATATGAGACTTAAATGACCTTGCTCCCAAAAGAGAAAGATTTAGTAGATACATTTTGGACTGGCTAAAAAATGATCACTAACTAAGAATTGATCATTCTTTCAACAATAAGTTGTGAAATTCTTCTATTGGTCGTGAACAATCCATTTTGATGAATGATATCCACCATATGAAAGTGCTTAATCATAGTTTGTAGTCATTGCCTTGTTGCATCAATTCTCTTATTATCCTCTTTTTTTTCCCTTTTAGTAAATAACTATTGAAATCCCAAGTAATTATCCAAGGTTCATTAATGAATTATGGCTATGCACTAATAGAGTTGCTTTGTTAGTGCATAGAGACTAGTAATACTGTTGTTATATTTGTAAAAAATGAATATATCCCTTTATGAGAATTTTCTAGATTTAATTAAGCATCTTAATTTTCACACAAATTTTTTTAATAAAGTAGAAATGTTGTGTTTTAGCTTATAACTTTTCTCGATATTTCAATCCTCTCTTTGAGATCATCTTTATATGGACTTTTTAAATAGTTGAGCCTTATTCTATTTCTATTTACAATGGCTAACATGCTAATGACTAAATAAATCTTATTCTCTAATTTATAATATTCCATAACAATATTGTAATTACTAGTATCACTTATTCTTTACTTGTATGATCTAATGTAAGTTTTCTTAAATGTATCTACTTATTATTGCAATGTTAAAATATACAAGTTATTGACATTTACTCCTAAAATAAGGAGTCTATGAAAATTTCATAATCATAATACAATATTGACATGAAAATTGTCTTTGTATCAGCCATAGGCTCAATAAAACTTATGAAACCAACTTACAATATTGACATGAAAATTGTCTTTGTATCGGCCATAAGTTCAATAAAACTTATGAAACCAACTTACAATATTTATAGCTATACATGCTTACACTCTACATCCTAGATTCCAGATTTGATTGTTTGTTTCTTTGTTAACGACCATACAGATTTGATTGTTTGTTTCTTTGTTAACGACCATACCCATACCTCAAGGATTTGGTTGATGGCGAAGAAACACAATTCAATTTCATGTTCTCTCTTTTTGGCTAGTGGATGTGCAAAAATGTTTATACAATTCAATTTCATGTTCTCTCTTTTTGGCTAGTGGATGTGCAAAAATGTTTACTCTAAGCAGCAAATCTATTGACATAGAGGGTTGAGACACATGCCATTCTGTATTTTGCAAAACTGGTGTCGATGGCAAACGCGGTAGCGAAAACGCAATGGGCAACCTCATCTTCATCCATACCTTCTTTGGTGAGATCAATCTCTTCCCTTCTTCAGGCAACCAAGAAAAATCCCCATCAGGGCGAGGACTGCCATTGCCTTAACGAATTTGCTCCAAAGCTCAACACTCGGGTGGTGTTGGAGGTGATTAAAGCCCAAGAAGATGTTGATTTGGCACTGCGCTTTTTCCAGTGGGCAGGTCGCCAAACCCCCCACTTCAAACACAACACGCATTCCTATTCCGCTATCATGCACCACCTCATCTCCCATGGCAAGCTGTACACTGCCGAGATAATTCTCAAACAAAGTGGCGTATGCACGGATTTCGTTGTCTGCAAATTCATCAAGGGATATGGAGATGCAGGAAACATTAATGGAGCCATTCATTGGTTTCATAGGATGAAGGCCATGATGATGAAGCAAACAGTCTTCTCTTACAATACACTTCTCGGTGTTTTGGTGAAGGACAATAAGGTAAGGCTCGCTCAGACATTTTTCAATCAAATGATATCTGATGGGATTAGTCCTGACGTTTCAACTTATACTACACTTATCAAAGGATTGTGCAAATCAGGACTTGTTGATGATGCTAAAAACTTGTTTGAAAACATGGTTTGCAAGCCCAATATTATCACTTACAATACCCTCATTGATGGGCTTTGTAAAAAGGGTTATTTGTCTGAAGCAGCTGAAGTGTTTGAGGAGATGTTGAGGAAGAAAGAATTGATGCCTGATACTGTTACTTACACTACACTTATTAATGGGTATTGTCAGCAAGGGAAAGTGGATCAGGCAATGAAGTATTTGGAGCAGATGATAAAGGATGATTGTCAGCCCAATGTGTTGACCTTCAATGCTGTCATCAATGGCCTCTGCAATGCGGGCAACGTTGAGGAGGCCAGGAATATGATGACCCAAATGCTGCTCAGCGGCGGGAAGGCTGACGTTGTGACTTATAGTACCATTATCAAAGGTCTCTGTGCAGAAGGGAAGATTGAAGATGCCGTGGAGGTCTTGAAGGAGATGACGAAGAAGGAATTGTGCCCAAATGCCATAACTTATGGGAGTATAGTCTCTGGGCATTGCAGTAGAGGCACGGTAAATGATGGTATCAAGGTTTTTGATGAAATGCTTGAAAAAGGACTTGTGCCAAATATTCGAACTTACAATTTACTAATCAGTGCTCTTTGTGAGGAAGGGGAGATTGATAAGGCTAGCAATCTGTTGAGTCAAATGCCCACAAAGGGCTGCATGCCTAATTTTGTTGCTTTCAACACTGTCCTGTGTGGGCTTTGTAAGCATGGGCAGAGAATGTCAGAAGCCGAGGAGCTTATGAAGACAATGTTTTGTAAAGGTCATCCACCAGATGCCACTACCTATAGCGCAATGATTATGGGGTACTGCAAAAAGGGAGATGCAGAGAAAGCTATAGACATTTTTGATGAGATGTCAGAGAAGGGTTTTAGTCTTGGGCTTGAGAATGGCTCTGCTGTTATTGGTTGGTTGTGCAAGGAAAGCAAGGCTTCAAAGGCAAAAAGAATTCTGGATGGAATGTGCAAAATGGGAAATGCACCTGATACTGCTATCTATACACATGTGCTGCATGCCCTTTGTAAAGAGGGCATGTTGCATGAAGCAAATACGGTCCTTGATGATGTGGTGAAAAACGGAGGGGTGCCTGATGTTGAAACATACAGGACTCTAATTGAGGGCTTCTCTAGGAAAGGCCAGATGTTGCAAGCATTGAAGCTTTTACGTGCAATGCTAAAAGAAGATTGCTTACTTGAGATCAATACGTGTAGTACCTTGATAAATGGATTTTGTTCAAAGCAGCAGGTGCCTGAAGCATATATGCTTGTTAGCTTATTGCTTGACAAGGATTACATATCATATAGTGACATTTATAGTGTATTTATAAGTGCACTTTGTAGGTCAGGCAATGTTAATGAAGCTCTGAAGGCCTTTAATCAATCGGTATCTAAAGGATGTGCTCCAGATACAGAGACATGCAAGATTCTGGTTGATACTCTTCACAGTGCAGGCAGAATAAAAGAAGCCCAGACTGTATTAACAAAGCTTTCCCATGATGGTTCAAATGAAAATTCCGTGACAGAGAGAAATGAAATTTAATCGGAAGGATATGGTATTCAAGTAAACATCCTCAGGGAAAAAATGCTTAAGGTACATCAAAAAGAATTTGACCTAAAAGTGGGCAAGTCTGACTGTTGGGAGTACCGCAATTGGTATCCATTCACCATTCCTATTCAGTTTAGTGGCTTACAAAAGTAAGTGGACTAGACCAGCATCTCAGATGGAAAGGGTAAGGTATTTGCTTTTTTGTTTTTTTCTTTATATTTCAGCTTAGGTATTTCAGTATTATAGGAGGGAAGAAAAGAATATTAGATAACTGTTAATTGTCTACCTTCTACCCTGTGCTTCGCAGCTAATATACAACCAAATCACCATTAAAAATAAAAAAAAATAAAATGGCCATTAATAATATCCCATGTGATTATTATATCCATGTATAGAGCAGCAAAAACAGAAAGAATTCAAAATCACAAAATGGCTTTTTAACCATCTGATGGTGATTTGTAATTCACAACCACGTTTATTCCTCCAAGATTCCTATTCCAAATGTTGTATATTCTGACGGTTTGCTTCAATGAACTATCTGGAGTCTTGTCTGCTTCATTAAGGTCTTATGACTCTAATTAGTTAGCAATCCCTCTACAGCCTGTGGACGGAATTCTGAATGGTAATAACTTTCGATGGGTTTTAATTGTAGGCCTACTTCAAATAGCTAAGTAAATTTTAGAAAGTAAATGTTTTAGTGGGAATCTAATAAACTGCCTATCAGCAGGGCGGGTTGCTCTAACTCATCTGTGCAACCTGTGTCCCCCAGGATTACTGGCTTTTTGTTATGAGTCAAGCAGTTCACTCTCCATTGAATTAGCTGAAATTTGGAAGAAGGTGGTGTAGAAGTAAGTGCTATTTTGAAAGCCTGCAAACCAGGGAGCAAGTTTTAATTCCTATCCAATATTTGTGTGTTTGACATCTTAGACCTGCCATTTCTGAAGAAGGTCTGTGTGGGAGGAAATCTTCTTAGCACTGCTTCTTGTATTGCTCAGTTCACACATTAGTTGCACATCAGAAGAACATGCAGTTGGACTCATTCTTTCAGGATTATCTTCAAATGGCCCTTGTTGGTATGACTTATTCCTATTTACAGGTTGAAGTACAGTTTCTTTAGCTATCTTCTTTAACTGGAAGAGAATCTGGATGTCTCTGGTATAACTGGTATGGTACAATGGATTTATTGTTCTTCTTTCGACTGGAGTTTATCATGGAGTTTGGATGTTCTATTATGATGCAGCCCTTCATTTATGCAGAATTGTTAAATTCTGAAGATGTTCTATGCTAGATGCAAATATACTTTAAACTTCTAGGGCTTAATAAAAGTAAGATGCAGATAGAACATACCAATAGATCGATGGAAGACAAGCCAGAAATAGAGATAAAGAATGGTGGCATTACGGCGATCACCAAGATGCTTCAACCAGCAAAGTCTTGATAAGGTCAGCCACCCACATGTGTCACACAACCCCAAGACGTTTCATCAAGAATACTCCACCAAGAGACTGCACCAAGATGCCATAAACGCAGAACTAAGAACGCTGCTCCATCACCATCCAAGAGAGAAGAAAATGCCTCCACAAAATTGTGTGTGTAAAATGAACTCCAAGTCTCTCCAATATATAGGCATCTGTGGGGGTGTGTGATACATCTCTTATGCATGTGGCATAAATCAAGTGGACCTTGCACATGTGGAATAAATTCAAAATACATGTTGTGCTCATCCGATCAAGATGATCTTTAGATCGATCTTGCACCACTTCGAAAGAGGAATCCAATAAAAATATTGGCATCGTCATCTGAGCATCACAACATGGAGTTTGGACCTAGTTGTCCAAAATTAACACTCCCTCTCAACTAGGGAGAACTCCCTCCACCTGTGCCATCCAAACATCGTGCGTCATCCCGCCGTAACTTGCTTTGCTGACTTCTTTATTTCAAAACAAAATGTGAGTCACAAAGACATCACTCTCGGCTAACCCGAAGTCAGCTCAGAGGTCCGAAACCTCTATGGGACTCAAAGGAGTCACATACCAACCCGAAGTTGGTTTAACTGACCCGAAGTCAGTTGGAGGTCCGAAACCTCACTAGACTTGATCCCAGATCAAGTGGTTAGACACGTGCCATCCTAGACATAGAAAGTACAACAATCTCCGATGCGTCCATCGGTCTTGCTATGGTCTCTATTCACATTTCCCACCTCATTGGCCAAATGAGAGGTACTTCCCATGAGTCTGAAACTCCATGGGTAGGATGCATATGGGGCACAGATCAGAGAGAGGTAAACCAACTCAATATCATCACGGTGGGGCGGAAGCACACCAACAAGATTTGGCAAGCCTAGCCCTGTGGTTGCTTATAGCTCCTAGAAGCTATCCCCAAAGCCCCCTTGGAGCTCCCAGAGCTCATCGTCCAACAAGACTCTCCAAATAGGGTCATTCCACGATTCCAAGATTCTCACGGAAAGTTAGGAACATGACCTTCCCCAAGGGCTTTGTGAGAATATCCGCGACGTGCTCATCAGTTCCTATATGATCGAGCCTTACGACGCCTCGCTGTACCATATCCCGGATAAAATGGTACCAGATATCAACATTCTTGGATCGATCGTGGAACCTGAGATTCTCTGACAAACGAATCCCCCTCTGGTTATCACAAAGGATAACGGTGGTATCTAGCACATGCCTGAACAATTCACTGAAGAGATTTCGCAACCAAATAGCTTCACAACAGGCCATACACGCTGCAATGTATTCGGCCTCAGTGGTGCTCAAAGGCCACCAACTTCTGCTCCCTGCTTGAAGCAGAACCAAGTGTGAAACAACATCTAGATGTGCTCTTGCGATCCACCACACTGCCAGCCCAATCGGCATCAATATATCCATGGAGTCTCAAACTCCCGGTAGTGTATCTCAGCCCATGGTCTATCGTGCCCCATAGATATCTCAAGAGTTTCTTGGCACCAACCCAGTGAATGTTATGAGGATCAACCATGTGTTGACTCAAAGTGTTCATTGCACAACATATGTTCGGACGGATGTTCCCTAAGAACATCAGGGCCCCTATGAGTTGACGATACTTGGTAGGATTTGCTAGCACGGGCCCAGCAGCGCTTCCACTCAACTTCTTAAAGTCGAGCTCCATCGGTACGGACTTACAGTCCACCATTCCAAATCTATCCAGCAGCTTCACAATATATTTTCCTTGAGAGAGGAAAATCTCGCCAGGTCTCTGCCATACCTCCAAGCCTACATGCATCAGTCCTAGGTCCTTCATCTCGAACTCGGAAGCGAGCTCCCTCTTACATTGATGAATGAGAGAGCCAACACCAGTCAAGAATTGATTGTCCACATAGAGAACCAGAAAGAGAGGCTTCTCTATCAACCTTGAAGTAAAGGTTCGGATTAGCATTGCTTCGAGTGAAGCCCAACTTCCTTAAGTAGCTATCTATCTTCTCGTACCAAGCCATGGGGGCTTGCTTCAACCCATAGAGGGCTTTCTTCAACCTGCAAACATGGGTGTCTCGATCCTGGACTTTGAATCCCAGAGGTTGCTCCACATACACCTCTTCCTTTATTGCACCATGCAGAAAGGCGGTCTTCACATCTATCTGATGAAGATTCCATCCTTGCGTAGCAGCAAGGGTAATAATAGATCACAGGTGCAATCATAATGAATGCCTTCCTAGAGAGATGTCTTTGGCAACACATCTTGCCTTGTACTTTTCAACACTCCCATCAGATCCATGCTTGATCTTATAGAGCCATATGGAGGTGACAACAACTTTGTCCTCCGGTCTCGGGACCATATCCTAGACATCATCCTTCATATAGCATCCTTCCAGATTTGATGCTTTACGGCTTCTTCACATAGTACTCATGGCTGCTAGATACCCTTGGTATCTATATGGCTTCTTTCTTTCCCGGAATGTCCCCCTTTGGGGTCATATGACTCTCGGCATCCTCGAGAGTACCCTAAGCTATGAGGGTCTTCTCTTCTTTCTTCCAGCAACGTCATTTTCTTAGGAGCATACACGGTTGTGGTTTCCCTCTTAATGCCAACTCCTCTGCAAAGGTGCCATTATTAGTTCTTAGAATCTTGATCTTCTTCTTCAAGAGATATATCCAGATGGGCAACATATCATAATGTATCAACTGCTAGACATCAGATGTCTTTGTGATACTTGAAATTACAATGCTTGTAACTATATGTGGACAATACTACAACAACTATGACAAATATTAGCTTTCCCACAGTAATGTTAGCATCTTCAAAATCACTGAATATAGTCCAAAATCTCAGCAACTCACAGTCCCCCTTTTGTTCATCAAGGTGACTGCATATAAGCTTCAAAATACACTCTATCCTATCCAGCAGTCAAGGACAGACCTTCATCAATCTTCCTGCAATCATACACAGAACAATACCTTTGTCTACCTTCTTGCAATCGATTTCCAAAGCAATGTAAAAATCAACTCAGCAAGTCTGCCTTCAAATAATAGAGCTACTTCATCATCACTGGTATACAGTGCCCATGGCGATCCATACAAAGGAATCATAAGTTGAGTATCCCACCAGATCAACGAGGAAGAACAAAGAAAACCCAAAATATGTGTTGAGATCAACTCAACCACCCAATTGCCAACACGCTTGCTTCGTCAATTCCCACAACCCACTTTTCACATCCTTGCACTGCAACCTTCCATGAAGTAGACTAGGCATATAGATTTCCACTACCTATGCTGAGGACCAATCCCACGAACCATTCAAAAGTATGCCTCTGACTGTATTACATGATATCCTGCGCTTGAACAAACCCGACTAAACTTTCTTCCAGTTCAAAGAAGATATGGCCTCTGCCTTTTTCAATTATGTCAGTTCATCCTACACACACAGGGTTCTTATGGCTGGAGACGTAGCCTGATCTCTGATCAAATGGACTTGCAAGTGGACAAAAAACTGGTTTCGTTGAGCAGCAAGTCGAGGTAACTGTAATTTGTATTATCCTACAACTCAATATAACTCGACTTCTAAAGAGTAATCTGCTACAACACCAATGCAAAATTTGGTCCTTTCTGGAGCCAATGAACAGAACTATGATGGACTGTTAGGTATTTAAAATTTTTGTAGATGGATTCTATTTATAACAGAGTCATATGAAATATGCATACGGTAGAACGTAGTTACCCCGAGTGCAACTCCAACAGTGATGATGAATGCCCCTTTTATTTTTGTTCTAGGTACGCAAAGACCATTAGCTATGTTTAGCACTTGGATGATTCTGCAAACGAGCAAACAGCTCAACCACTCCAGAATTCGCTATTCCCAGGAGTAGACATGTCCAACACATGAGTAACATGCCTAGATGACGTGTGTCACTTCAACCAGAGGGGATCGATTTCTCTTTGGCACTGAACGCAGTCCTTGAATCTTCGTTGCTCCTTCCAATTGAGGAGAAAACCGACTCTCCAAAAGCAATGAAACTCAACCTCTGTTCTGAGATTAATGAGTCTTCCCCACTCAAAATTTTCAAGCAACTCTCACAATTTTGAAGTAGGCGGCTCGTACAAATTGATATCGGCCCTTCCATTCAACCGAATTCCTCAATCTACAACAGCACGACTTCTCGGTTATTATAGCCATGAACTTGGAGTCACAATGCCAATTTTTTTTTTTCAAGGAAATTCGACCATGTTCTTGGTGATAAATCACAGCCCAATTTAGCGTTGGAAACTCGGCTCGATTCCATACGTGTTAAAGCTGTCTTAACGTGGGAGCTGGATATTCGTTCAGATTCTAATTACAACCGCCGCCGGAAGTATAATATCCTTCTTGGCTCTTCGTTCAAGAGAGAGAGACATGATTTGAATATTCAACATGGAAAAGCTGACAACGTTCATTTCCCTTGCTTGTGAATTTGCCCAGTTGCAGCTGCTCGAATCCACCTACAATCGCAGATCACCTACTGGTCCTTATTGGCACTACGCGTCCGGTCAGATTACAAACTCATCATCAATAATATAGCAGACTCGTCCTGCTGAAGAGGAATTTCACATCTAATGAGTGATAGCACGTTGATATGCCCACAAAGCTCATGTTCAATATTTCAACACCGATGCTTTGCAAATTTAATCACTTTTCTCACCATCCACGCACAGATACCACAATGCACTCTAATTTCAATCGTGCCCTGCTCCAACCCGATCACCCGTACTTCCAGGCGTCCCATTGAATGCGGGGCCTCAAAAGTTTGTCGGATATTCCTCCGTATCCTTCCGTCGTGCAGGGTAAATTTATCAGATTACATAATCCGTGATATCCAGCTACACATAATGTACAGCCTTTACGAAAAAATAAACCAAACTGAAATGGATGACCGGTCTTGGGCTTGTCCTCGCTTGACATGTCTTAATGCTGCCTCCAGCTGCTTGCTATGGCCTGCGGCCTAGCATAGCAGCTTGTTGTAGCTGCGGTCTCCTCCAAATCAAACCCAAACAACCATCCGCTGTCACTTACAGCTCCTCATCTCGCTGCCCTAGATTCTGAACAAGATGGGCTTTGTCTCCTCCTTAGCTATGATACCATGTTAAATTCTGAAGATGTTCTATGCTAGATGCAAATATACTTTAAACTTCTAGGGCTTAATGAAAGTAAGATGCAGATAGAACATACCAATAGATCGATGGAAGACAAGCCAGAAACAGAGATAAAGAATGGTGGCGTTACGGCGATCAGCAGGATGCTTCAACCAACAAAGTCTTCATAAGGTCAGCTACCCACATGTGTCACACAACCCCAAGACGTTTCATCAAGAATACGCCACCAAGATGCCCTAAACGCAGAACCAAGAACGCTGCTCCATCACCATCCAAGAGAGAAGAAAATGCTTCCACAAAAATGTGTGTGTAAAATGAACTCCAAGTCTCTCCAATATATAGGCATATGTGCGGGTGTGTGACACATCTCTTATGCATGTGGGATAAATCAAGCCGACCTTGCACATGTGGAATAAATTCAAAATACATGTTCTGCTCATCCGATCAAGATGATCTTTAGATCGATCTTGCACCTCTCCGAAAGAGGAATCCAATAAAAATATTGGCATCGTCATTTGAGCATCACAACATGGAGTTTGGACTTAGTTGTCCAAAATTAACAAGAATTAGTTACAATGACTTTTTGTAAGCACTCGGGCTCTAAGTCCCAGAATGACAGGTGCAGCCATGATGCACCCTATTTATGCATGAAGGTATGGATCCTTAAGTCATCAATCTTATCTTTATACAAAAGGAATCTCAGTTTTAGTTTTATGTAGATGACCAAATATCTCGAAAAGCGGTCATGTTATTTGACACCACACAATTTAGCAGCACCCATAAAGAGTTGGAAATATTGATGGATACTGGTTTTCATTTCAAGCTTGTGTCCTAATTTCCATTCTTAGGCCTTTAATAACTGTTTCTGTTCGAGTATTTACCTTCTCTATATCGACTTATTTTTGTCTTGCTTTCTCTTTCAAAATTATGTTGTTTAATTTTGATGGTGTTCACGATGTTTATATGTTTTTATTTTAACCAAGCACTTACTCCTTGGTACATTGTACTTTTGATCTTTATGATTGTAATCATATTCTTAGACTAGTTACCTTCTTGATCTGTTGATAAGTCTAAATTTGCACAGAAGATTGCACAGATCCCCCTAATTGCATCTAGCAATTTGCTGTGTCATTTAGTTAGCAATCAAAATATAATTCTTGCTGTATGCTATTATACCAGCAACAACATAACTCATGTTGTATGCTACTATACCAGCAAGTTAGAATTTTTGGTTAAAAAATGGGTGTGCTCAATAAATAGTTTTAAGTCGAATGTTACATATAACTTATAGACAATATATGCTCTAGTTCAATTTGGTTGACAATATTCTGAGAGTGTGGTTGTCATCTATTAAAGTTAAACATGAGAATGAACCAGATACATGGAAATTGAGTTATTTTTAATAAAGGAGTCATTGAATACATTGCCATAATTTTATTTTATACGTCAATTGGTAGTTATTTAACTACCTTTTTAAGTACCCTATATTTATTTCGGTTATTCACATTTATTCTAACCTTGTACTATTAGGATTCTTAACAACATTTATTGAGTGTTACCTTGCTAATTACCCCCTTTAATGGGAAATATAATTATCCCAAACTGCCATCCCAAAATACAAAAAGTGAAGGTCAAAACTTTTGCTGTGTAATGTCTCTTTTTTGGGATTGCCCTTGGGATGCAATTCTGAGTTAGGGCTTCAATAAACATATGACAGAATTGTATTTCATAACAGTGTTGCAATATTCATCAATCTCTAAGACAGTAATGACCTTTTATTAAATGCACAAATAGTATAATAAGATACTCAAACAGCCATTCATTCTTCAAGCAACCACTGTAAATTAGTGCTAATTTTACCAGTAAACAGTAAACCTATTATGCAGCACAAAGATCCACAGATCCCCAATAGGGCTAACAACACCAACTAGTTTCTATGCTTACAAACTGAAACTATCCGCAGTTTTGTTACTCAACAGCTGGCCACACAAACTCGTTACACTTTTAAAATTCAGCAACTAATTCATTGAATTTTCTGAAGTGAAAAGAATTGCAACTGAACTTTCAACATACATTCATCAAATATACTGAGTTTACTAACTGAACTATTTGCAGCAGAAAAACAAAATCGAAGACTAGCACATTCAAAAATTTAACACCGGAAATTTTACCCAGGAAAACCCAACTGGGGAAAACCTGCAGACTGTGTGTTCTTATTATGCTCAGTAATATCTTCATAAATTGATTACAAGAATGAGGGAAAACTTCCCTTCACTCTGCTGACCCACAACACAACTGGTCTGCGGACTTCTCTCCTACTCGGCCTGCTTGCATGCGCATTATATAGACTCGTACAGGCCTGTACAACCCTCCTGTGCAGCTGAATGCAGCCCTGGTTGAAATGTATGTTGGCTGGAAAATACTCTGAGGTTGTTCAGCCTCTCTTCCTGCCCTAGTGCGTTGATCTGAAAACCCTAGGTGCTAAACTGAACACTCTTCTCTCTACTAAGATGAACACACAAGCTGTCTAGTGCATAATGAGCCAAGTCTGTGCCCTTTTCCCTCCTTTGAAGTCGACTTGGGCCCAACATCTCCACGAATGCCTGAGATTAAATCTCAATGGATGGCTGAGATCATTTCACTTTTTGACTACAGGAAAATTAAAATTTTCTATAATGAGAAAAAATAAAACTGCGCCTTTGGCCCACTTGTGGGTCCCTTCACTAAATTTAGTGCACGTCTAATTTTAGTTGAACCCTTCCTCTTCCAACTCCATTTAATACTCCCTATTATAGAGAAAGGTGTTCTGTACTACACCTAGTTTATCTTTGAAATAGACCAATATGCCCCTTGCTAATGCCTTGGTGAGAATATCAACAATTTGCTCCTCTGTAGGCATGTTCTAGAGTTTGGATTTACCCCTTTGAACACAATCTCTGATTTGGTGGTACCAAATCTCGATGTGCTTGGAGTGGTCATGAAACATTGGATTTTCAGAGAGCTTGATGCAGCTATGATTATCACAGTGTATGACTGTGGACTCCAACTTTTAATTGAACAACCGAACAAGTAGCTTCTTCAACCATATGGCCTCGCAAGCTACCAAGCTGGCAACCATGTACTGGGCCTCAGCTGAGCTTAGTGCAACTGATCTCTACTTCTTGCTGAACTAAGAAACAGTTGTTGACCCAACACTGAAAGTACAACCTGAAGTGCTCTACCTATCTACTGAACCCCTTGCCCAATTTGCATTTGTGAGTCCCAGAAGCCTCACACCATCAACGCGCTTGTACAACAACCCATAATCTGTTGTGCCCTTGTGTTAAAAATGGAAACTAGGGCCAAACTCCACCTTGGACAACTCATATGATGGAGATGATATTTTTATTGGATTCCTCTTTTCGAGAGGTGCGAGATTCATCTAAAGATCATCTTATTTGGATGGGCAAAAGTGAGGTTTTGAATTTAATCTCTCACGCGTTCAAATTGTCAAGGTCAGCGAAAAGTCTAATGTAGGCTCATAAGCCCCAACAGATGTGTCTCCACTCTCAACGAATTGTATAAATAAGAGAGACCTCATCCTCATTTTGGACATCATCACTCATCACATGCTCTCTCCTCTCTTCATTGGTTCGCACAAGGAGCAACTTCTCTTCTCAGCGAGCGAATATTTTTGATTACCGTTAAATAGACCAAATCCATTGTCGCGGGAGCGGGAGACATTTATTGTTATAATGGTTGGTTGATGTGGACAGAAGAGTGCCAGGTGGCAACCTTGTTATTGGGAGAGGAAGCGATGGTGGGGAATCACTTGATGGAAGGGAAGTGGGGGAGTGGGGTCCATAGAGGCGAGGTGGTGGATGATGAGAGGAGGAGGATGGAATGTGGCGAAGACTATGGTGGGGTCGGGGAGTCCCCGTGGCAGGCGCTTATTGGCGTGGGATGGTGGAGTTCACGGTCAACGGGATAACAATTTTTCGGAGGGGGGCGGGGGGGGGGTGAGATGAGCAGAAAGGACGGGAGGGGGGGGGGGGTGGGGGGTGCGAAGTCATATGGTGCTGCCACGTTGAATGGTAGGCCCCGCCTTTTCAGACCCCCCCCCCCCCCCCATGAATAAAGCATGAAAGAGCTCGGAGGGGCCCGAAAGCGATCCCCCGCTGTTGATCCGGGCGGGGTGAATCGCAGCCATTGAAAATTGCGCGAGCATTATTACATATTAAAAGATCAAACCTTAATACAATTTTCGATAATCACGATTAATTGTGCTAATCCTAAATTGCTTTTCTAAGGCGCTTTTTGACATGTAGACCTATATTTTTGTTGATTTTTTCCAAGGTTTTTCATTTTTCTTTATAATTGCTACTTAACCACGATTAAACAGTGTGTTTAACTTCATCTTTATTTTAACTAACCTAATTCAATCACGATTAAACTGTGTGATTGATTATTCACTAACATGAACTAATTTTATTTAAGCCTAATCACGTTTAAACAATGTGATTAGCCTAACTATTCTACTTCTATTACAATGTGGCATTTTAACTCACAACAAATCTATTTAAAATATTTCTAAGTATTGATTGATGCATTTTTTGAGTGGCATTTAGGCTTGCTCACTCTTATAAACTCACTTTTTTATGGGGTATTTTATTCTTTTTCTTTTTCTCATATTTTGTTCTTTTCACATATCTATTTTTTATCCCCTTTTGTTTATTATTTCTTTTCTTTTCTTTCTTTTTCTTTTTGGAAATGAATTTGCAGAATAGAACATTATTTACAACATATCATATACAAAATTACAGCTACAATCAAGTCATTCTATAAAATATATGACTCTAACAAAAGGTCTGATGGATCTCGTTGATCCACCTCATAGTGAGCCCTCTTCTTCAAAAAGAAGATCCGCATGGCTTAGAGATACTCTCGAAGATGCCGAGAGACATATTGCACTAAGGGGGACATTTCGTGAAAGTAAGAAGCCAAACAGTTTCCAAGGGTACTTAGTAGCCAGGAGCACCATTGTTCAATCTGAGCCTGGAACATTTGAAGAAGCTGTGAAGCACCAAGTTTGGAAGAATGCAATGAACGAAGAATATGAGTCGATCATGAAGAATGATGTCTGGGATGTGGTCCCTAGACCAAAGGACAAGTCTGTTGTCACCTTGAAATGGCTTTACAAAATCAAACATGGAGCTGATGGGAGTGCTGAAAAGTTCAAGGCCAAGTTCGTTGCCCAAGGATTCTCGCAAAAGGAAGTTATAGACTATGATGAGATATTTGAACCGGTTGCCCGATATACAACCATCTGTTCGATCATTGCCCTTGCTGCCTCTTAGGGATGGAATCTACATCAAATGGATGTCAAAACTACTTTCTTACATGGATTGCTTAAGGAAGAAGTTTATGTAGAACAACCTGAAGGGTTTGAAGTTCTGGATCGAGATACACATGTATGCAGGTTGAAGAAAGCCTTCTATGGGTTGAAGCAAGCCCTCAGGGCTTGGTATGAGAGGATCAATAGCTATCTGATGAAGCTGGGATTTACAAGAAGTGAAGTTGATCTGAACCTTTACTTCAAGGTTGATAATGACAAACCTCTCATTTTGGTGCTCTATGTGGACGATCTTTTCCTAACAAGTGCATATCCTCTCATTCATCAATGTAAGAGGGAGTTGGCTTCTGAATTCGAGATGAAATACCTAGGACTGATGCACTACTTCCTAAGCTTGGAGGTCTGGCAAAAGCATGGTGAGATTTTCTTTTCTCAAGGAAAATATATTGTGAAGCTGCTTGAAAGATTTGGGATGGTGGACTGCAAGTCTGTGACTACTCCGATGGAACTCAACTTTAAGAAGCTATGTAGAAGTGGTGCTGGGCCTGATTTGGGAAATCCTTCTAAGTATTGTCAACTCGTGGGGGCCTTGATGTTCTTGGTGAACTCCCATCTAGACATATGCTTTACGGTGAATACGTTGAGTCAATTTATGGTCGAGCCTCATCACATACACTGGATTGTTGCCAAGAATCTTTTAAGATATCTCCGGGGCACAATCAGCTATGGATTGAGATACACTACCGGGAATTTGAGGATTGAGATACACTACCGGGAATTTGAGGCTCCATGGATATACTGATGCTGACTGGGCTGGCAGTATGGTGGATTGTAAGAGCACATCTGGATGTTGCTTCTCTCTAGGTTTTGATTCGATCTCCTGGATGTGCAAGAAGCAGAAATCGGTTGCTTTGAGCACTGTCGAGACCGAATACATTGCAGCAAGTATGGCCTGTTGTGAAGCTGTTTGGCTGAGGAAGCTCTTTAGTGAGCTGTTTGAGCATGTGCTGGATACCATCACGATCTACTGCGACAACCAAAGTGGGATTTGACTTTCAAAGAATCCCGTGTTCCATGACCGCTCCAAGCATATTGATATCAGGTACCACTTTATCCGGGATATGGTACAACGGGGTATTGTAAAGCTCCATCACATTGGGACTGATGAGCAGGTCGCAGATATTCTCTCTAAGCCCCTTGGGAAGATCAAATTCTTAACCTTCTATGAGAGACTTGGAGTCGTGGATAGACCCTCCTATGAGGGTCCCGCTTGAGTTGGACATTGAGCTCTGGGAGCTCCAGGGGGCTTAGGGGTACTTCTTGGAGCTATGAGCGACCATAGGGTGAATGGTTCACCTTCCCCTAATGGTGCGTTGTGTTCAGGGTGAATGGTTCACCTTCCCCTGTGATAGCCCTTTTGTTGGTTGATATATGAGCAAGTTCACCTTCTCTTGTTGATGCCCCATCATACATTTGACCCATGTAGTCCGGGACTCAAGGGAAGTACCTCTCATTTGGCTAATGAGTTGGGAAATGAGGATAGAGACCATAGCACTACCGATGGACGCATCATGTACTGCCGTACTCTCTATGCTAGGATGCATGGTGTTCAACAACTTTATCTGAGATCAAGTCTGGTTGATGTTTTTACCTCTAGACTGACTTTGGGTCAATGGAGAGTGGCAAGGTCTTGTGACTCACTCTCGATCAAATTCTTATTCATTATTTCTTCATATTTCAACAGAGCAGAGCAGTGCAGGGATGACTGAGATGGTACAGGTTGAAAAATGGATTGACAGGTGGATTTCTCCCTAGTTGAGAGGGAGTGTTAAAATTGGCAACTAGGGCCAAACTCCACCTTGGACAACTCATATGATGGATATGATATTTTTATTGGATTCCTCTTTCCGAGAGGTGCAAGATTGATCTAAAGATCAACTTGTTTGGATGAGCAGAAGTGAGATTTTGAATTTAATCTCTCACACAGGTGCAAATTGTCAAGGTCGGCCAAAAGTCTAATGTAGGCTCATAAGCCCCAACAGATGTGTCTCCACTCTCAACGAATTGTATAAATAAGAGAGAGCTCATCCTCATTTTGGACATCATCACTCATCACATTCTCTCTCCTCTCTTCATTGGTTCATACAAGGAGCAGCTTCTCTTCTTCTCAGTGTTGACCAAGGGTGACTGAATATTTCAGAAATCATAGAACTGTTTTTGGGCTATTTTCAGCAGCGTTGATAGAGGGTCAACACTACTGTTTTGACTGCATTTTTCAGGCAGTTCCTTCGCTCTCCTTAGGCTGCATCTTCTGGCACGAAAAACGAGGAAATTGGAGCAGGTTGACTGCAACACCTTTGACCACAGTGTTGACTCTGTGTTGACCGAATTTGACTGTGATTTTCAGATCTTTTTTGGGCTGTCTTGGACTGTCTTTGGAGGCCGCATTGACTGGGTTTGACCGAGCTGATTTGGAGGAGTATTTCTGCTGGTTTGACCAGCATTGACTTTTTGGTTAGGGCATCCTGTTGACTTCTGTTCGACTTGACTATTTTGACAGTGATTGGGTAAGTGTATTTTGTATATTGTACTCTCTCTCTCTGCTGAATTTTTGAAGAATAATAAGAAGATTTGATCAAAGGGTTTTTCCCACATTGGGGTTTTTCCCTGGCATCCGCCAAACATTGTGTCCTCTTGTCTTGGCTTGTCTTTTGCTTATTGTTTATGTTTTATCTGCATTTACTATCAAGTTAATATGGTTGCTAATCTGGAAATTAATATTGGGCTTATAAGAAAAGATTGAAGTAAATTGCTCTAAAGCATAGAACATACCATTGTTATCTAAAATTAACACCTTGTGATACCTCAACACGTGCTTGGCAGCAACCCAATGCACTCTGGTTGGCTCAATCATGAACTGGCTCAAGTGGTTGACTACGAAGCGAATGTCTGGTCGTGTCTTCACTAGTTACATCAACGACCCTATGTGATGCCTGTAAAGTGTGGGATCAACTCGCTCTGCTCTGGTAGCATCCACCTTCCTCCAGTTTGTGGCTAGACGCGTAGTCATCGGCCTGCACTCCTGCATGTGGAACCTCTTGAGAATCTTTAGCTTGTACCTGCCCTGTCCCAAGAAGATCTCCCCATCACCCTGCCATACCTCCAGCCCAAGGAAATAGTGCATCAGCCATATATCCTTCATCTCAAATGATTTTTTTTTTTTACGGAGAGAAACGAAATTTAATCGGAAGGATATGGTATTCAAGTTAACATCATCAGGAAAAAGATGCTTAAGGTACATCAAAAAGAATTTGAGCTGAAGGTGGGCAGGTCTGACTGATGGGGGTACCATAATTGGTATGCATGCACCATTCATATTCAGTTTAGTGGCTTACAGAAGTAAGTGGGACCTTTCAGTTGGAAAGGGCAAGGTATTTGCTTTTTTTTTTTCGATTTCAGCTTTGGTTTTTCAGTATTATAGGAGGGAAGAAAAGAATATTATATAACTGTTAATTTTCTACCTTCTACGCAATGCTACATGGCTAATATACAACCAAATCGCCATATAAAATAAAAAATTACTCCGACCGATTCAGATTCATAGAAAAGCAAAAACAAAGAGAATTCAAAATCACAAAATGGATTTTTAAGCATATGATGGTGTTTTGTAATTCATAACCATGTTTATTCCTCCAAGATTCATATTCCAAATGTTGTATATACTGACGTTCTGCTTCATTGGAATATATGGAGTCTTGGCTGCTTCATTAAGGTCTTATGACTCTAATTAGTTAGCAATCCCTCTACAACCCGTGGAAGAAATTCTGAATGGTAATAACTTTCGATGGGTTTTAATTGTAGGCCTACTTCAAATAGCTAAGTAAATTTTAGAAAGTAATTGTTTTAGTGGGAATCTAACAAACTGCCTGTCAGCAGGATGGGTTGCTCTAACTGATCTTTGCAAACCTGTGTCCCCAGGATTACTGGCTTTTTGTTATGAGTCAAGTACTTCAGTCTCCATTGAATTAGCTGAAATTTGGAAGGAGTTGGTGTAGAAGTAAATGCTATTTTGAAAGCCTGCAAACCAGGGAGCAAGTTTTAATTCCTATCCAATATTTGTATGTTTGACATCTTAGACCTGCCATTTCTGAAGAAGGTCTGTGTGGGAGGAAATCTTCTTAGCACTGCTTCTTGTATTGCTCAGTTCATACATTAGTTGCACATCAGAAGAACAGGCATTGGGACTCATTCTTTCAGAATTATCTTCAAACGGCACTTATTGTTATGACTTAGTCCTATCTACAAGTTGAAGTACAGTTTCTTTAGCTATCTTCTTTAACTGGAAGAGAATATGGACGTCTCTGGTATAACTGGTATGGTACATTGGATTTATAGTTCTTTTGACTGGAGCTTATCATGGAGTTTGGGTGTTATATTATGATGCAGCACTTCATTTATGCAGAGTTAGTTACAATGACTCTTTGTAAGCACTCAGGCTTCAAGTCCCATAATGACAGGTGTAGCCATGATGCACCTAACTTTATACATGAAGGTATGGATCCTTAAGTCATCAATCTTATCTTTATACAAAAGGAATCTCAGTTTTAGTTTTATGTGGATGGCCAAATATCTCGAAAAGCGGTCATGTTATTCGACACCATGCAATTTAGCAACACCCATAAAGACTTGGAAATATTGATGGATATTGGTTTCATTTCATGCTTGTGTCTTAATTTCCATTCTTAGGCCTTTAATAACTGTTCCTGTTCAAGTATTTACCTTCTCTATATCATTATTTTTTGTCTAGCTTTCTCTTTCAAAATTTTGTCATTTAACTTTTGATGGTGTTCAAGATGTTTATATGTTTTTATTTTAGTTATTTATTTTAACCAAGCACTTACTCCTCCATACATTGTACTTTCGATCATTATGAATGTAATCATATTCTTAGACTAGTTACCTTCTTGATCTGTTGATAAGTTGTAAAATTATGGTATGTTCTATGCTTAAAATGCAATTTACTTCAATCTTCTTTAGGGCCCAATTCAGATTGAGCAATCACATAAACTTGAAAGTAAAATGCTGATATAACATAATAAATGATCAATAGAAGACAAGCCAATAATATAAATCAGAATTTACAATTCTTCTTGTCCAGCAGAGATAGAGAATAATGTTCGTTATGATAGTCAACAGGATGCACTAGCCAGCGAAGTCTTCTCCAACATTAGATCAGCCAATCCTCCAAGTATCACACAAACCCCTCAAGGACAGCTCCAAAAAGGTCAATGCTGGTCAACAGAAAAAGTCAACTCAGAAAGTCAACGTTGCGGTCTAGGGCTGTGGTCAAAGGTCAACCCTTCTCCTCGATCTTTGTGCCCTCTAATGCGGCCTCAAAAATTTGGATTTTCTGCACAAGAATGCAGGTCAAACTCCAAGCTTTAACCCACAATCAATGCTGGTCAACACACCAGCAAAGAGCCCTAAAAACAGTCCGCACTCCTTCAGCGTCATATCCACGTGTATGAGAGAGAGAGGCCTCCAAAGGCTGAATGGACCAATCAGATCACAAGAAGAAATTTATGATGAGTTGATGAACAAATGAGCCAAAAGGTTCTCCAATTTATATCAATCAGTGAGGGTGTGTGACACATCTATTGGGCTTGCAATCCTACATTACAATTCTGGCCGACCTTAACAATTTACACGTGTAGAAAATGAAATCAAAATGTAAGTTCTACTCATCCAAACAAGATGATCTTGAGATCAATCTTGCACCTCTCCGAAAGAGAGATCCAACAAAAATATCATCATCATCATTTGAGCAATGCAACATGGAGTTTGGGCCTAGTTGCCCAAAGTTAACACTCTCTCTCAACTAGGGAGAACTCCATCTATCCGCCTGTGCCATCCTGTCATACAGTACATTAGTGTACTATCATATATCATACTACACTCTTGCGTCATCCTGTTGTAACATGCTTCGTTGGCTCTTCTTTGCAAATAGAACAAAGAGGGTGAATCACAAAGACATCACGCTCTGCTGACCCGAAGTCAGCTTAAAGGTTAAAGCCTCACTCGGACTCAAGAGAGTCTCATACTAACTCGAAGTTAGTTTACTGACCCGAAGTCAGTTTAGAGGTAAGAACCTCATCAGACTTGATCCCAGATCAAGGTGTTGGACACGTGTCATCCTAGACATAGAGAGTACGGCAATCTCCGATGCGTCCATCGGTCTTGCTATTGGTCTCTATCCAGATTCCCACCTCATTGGCCAAATGAGAGGTACTTCCCATGAGTCCGAAACTCCATGGGTAGGATGCGTGCGGGGCATAAATCAAAGAGAGGTGAACCAATTCAATATCATAACGGTGGGGCAGAAGCACACCAACAAGGTTTGGCAAGCCTAGCCCTGTGGTTGCTTATAGCTCCAAGAAGTTATCCCCAAGCCCCTTGGAGCTCCTAGAGCTCATAGTGCAACTCAGGCAGGACCCTCAAAATAGGGTCTATCCATGATTCCAAGCTTCTCATGGAAGGTTAAGAATTTGACCTTCCCCAGGGGCTTTGTGAGAATATCCACGACCTGTTCATCAGTCCCAATGTGATCGAGCCTTACGACGCCTCGTTGTACCATATATGGATAAAATGGTACCTAATATCAATATGCTTGGATCAATTGTGGAACACGAGATTCTCAGAAAGACGAATCCCACTCTGGTTATCAAAAAGGATAACAGTGGTATCTAGCACATGCTTAAACAGCTCACCGAAGAGCTTTCTCAACCAAACAACTTCATAACAGGCCATACTCTCTGTAATGTATTCAACCTTAGTGGTGCTCAAAGCAATCGATTTTTGCTTCCTGCTCATCCAAGATATCGAAGCAGAACCTAAGGTGAAGCAACATCCAGATGTGCTCTTACGATCCACCACACTGCCAGCCCAATTGACATCTGTGTATCCATGGAGTCTCAAACTCTCGACAGTGTATCTCAGCCCATGGTTGATTGTGCCTCGAAGATATCTCAATAGATTCTTAGCACCAATCCAGTGAATGTGATGAGGCTCAACCATATGTTGACTCAAAGTGTTCACTGCAAAACATACGCTCGGACGAGAGTTCACTAAGAGCATCAAGGACCCCACGAGTTGTCGATACTCGGTGGGATTTCCCAGCTCGGGCCCAACAGCGCTTCCACACTTCTTAAAGTTGAGTTCCATCGGCGTCGACACAAACTTACAGTCCACCATTGCAAATCTTTCCAACAACTTCACAACATATTGTCCTTAAGAAAGGAAAATATCACTTGGCTTTTGCCAAACCTCCAAGCCTAGGAAATAGTGCATCATTCCTAGGTCTTTCATCTCGAACTCAGAAGCTAGCTCCCTCTTACATTGATGAATAAGAGGGCCAACACCTGTTAGGAAGATATCATCCACATAGAGAACCAGAATGAGAGACCTTTCTTTATCAACCTTAAAATAAAGGTTTGGATCAACATCACTTTGAGTGAAGCCTAGCTTCATCAAGTAGCTATCAATCCTCTCATACCAAGCCCTGCTTCAACCCATAAAGCGCTTTCTTCAACCTGCATACATATGTGTCTCTATCTTGTACTTCGAACCCCAGAGGTTGCTCTACATAAACCTCTTCCTTGATTGAAACATGTAAGAAAGCGGTCTTCACATCCATCTGATGGAGACTCCATCCTTGCATGGCAGCAAGGGAAATAATCGATCGGATGGTGGTATAGCAGGCAACAGGTGCAAATATATCATCATAATCAATGCCTTCCTTTTGAGAGAAGCCTCGGGCAACAAATCTTGCCTTGTACTTTTCAGCACTTCCATCTGCTCCATGCTTGATCTTGTAGAGCCATTTCGAGGTGACAACAGATTTGTCCTTCGGTCTCAGGACCACATCCCATACATCATTTTTCATAATGGACTCATATTCTTTGTGCATAACATCCTTCCAAACTTGATGCTTTACGACTTCTTCAAAAGTTGCAGGCTCATATTGTACAATGGTACTCATCGTTGCTAGGTACCCTTGGTACCTATTCGGCTTCTTACTTTCACGGAATGTTCCTCTCGGGGCAACATGTCTCTCGGCATCCTAGAGAGTGTCCTTAAGCCATGAGGGTTTCCTTTTATTAGAAGGAGGTGGATCAATATGATCCATCGGTCCTTCAACATTAGGCATCAACGCTTCCTGCTTCCCTTCTTCTTCTTCTTCTTTGTCTTCCTTTGAGCTAGGACGATTCCTAACTTTCTTGAGGGCAACATCTTCATCGAAGGTGACATCGTGGCATATCTCCACTTCTCTTTGACCAGGCACATAGATTCTATATGCCTTTGAAGTTTCACTATAGCCCACAAACATTCCTTTCTTTCCAGAAGCATCCAACTTGCTTCTCTTTTCTTTCGACACATGAAAATAAACAGGGCTACCAAAAAATCTAAATGAGAAACATCAACTTTCTTACCAGAAAAGACTTCTTCGGGAGTCTTGGAGTCCAATGCGGAATGCAGGCATATATTTTGAACATACACAACAGTGTTCACAACTTATCCCCATAGAAACTTCGGAAGACCTTGGTCATACATCATGGCACAGGCAGCTTCCACAATGGTTTTATTCCTCCTTTCGACAACACCATTTTGCTTGGGAGTATACACAGTAGTGGTCTCCCTCTTAATGCCAGCTTCTCTGCAAAAGTTATTGAATTCATTCGACTCATATTTAGTGCCATTATCGATCCTCAAAATCTTGACCTTCTTCTTAGGTTGATTTTCAACCAAGGCAGAACCACTTGAATGCTTCATCCTTCTTCTTCAAGAAGTATATCCAAGTCTTGCTAGAGAAGTCATCTATGAAAGTCATGTAATACGAACATCCTCCTAAGGATGTTACGAGTAGCATACCAGATAGATTAGAATGTATCAATTGCAAAATATTAGATATCTTCGTGACACTTGAGGGGAATGGTCCCCTTGTATGCTTTCCCTCAGCACACCCCTGACAAACACCTTCATGATCTACTTTAAATTCGGGCATCCCTGTCACCACCTTCCTTGATTCGGGAAGGGCTTTGTAATGAATGTGTGCAAACCTCCGATGCCATAGCTCGGTTTGGAGAGTTTTGTCACATGACATGGCCCCCAACGGACTTCATCCAACCTGATAGAGTGTATCAACTCTAAAACTAATAGTAAGAGCTTCTTTGAAGTTCTTCTTCCAAATGCGTACCTTTCCATCAATGAATGCCACCTTGAATCCTTTGTCTTCCATTGCCAAAATGGACACAAGATTCTTCTTCAAATCAGGTACATACAACACATCTTGTAAGCAGAGGACTTGACCTTGAGATAGATGAAAGGTCACAATCCCTGTCCCTTTCACGGGATAGGTGGCATTATCTCCAAGGATAATCTCCAAATTTGTATCATTCTCAATCAAATCAGAGAGGGCTTCTTTATATCCAGTGAGGTGCCTTGAAGCACCACTATCAATCAACCAGACATCTAGGGTGTGGGTGTCAGGAGGAAATGCAACAGAGAGGGCAGATACAAGAATATAATCATTTTTCTTATTGTCAACAACATTTGATTCATCATACCTAGAATTCCTTGACCTTTTGAAAGGTTGACCATTTCCACTTTGATCAGAGGGAGCCTTCCTCTTTCCTTTGAACCTGTTGTTCCTTTGATTTCCATTCCCCCTGAAGTTGTAGTCATCATCCCTAGGAGAGTCCCTTCTATTGGGGCACTCTCTTGCATAGTGACCAAACTTGTTACAAGTGCAACATCTTCCTTTCCTTCCTTTGGGCCTCGCTCTTCCATGGTTTTGATTTCTTGGACCACCATTGTTCCTGTTTTTTGCATGAGCGGCAAAGGCAGTAGGGTAACCTCCATTCCCATTAGAGGGATGATCTCTCTCCATCATTCTTGTCTCCTCTTGAGTGCATCTCATCAATATTTCATCAAAATCAGGGATCGCATTGTTATTAAGAATAGTAGTATTGAATACATACCAATCACAAGGGAGACCTCCAAGCGCACTGAGAACCATCTCTTGATCAAGTATTTCTTCTCCAATAGCTAAGAGATTATTTCTGATTTCAGTGAGCCTCATAAAATAGGATTGAATGGATTATTCTTTGCCCTTCTTGCTATTCTTCAATTGGTTCTTGAAGAAAAAAAACTTGATTATCATTGCTAGCCCTGAACATGTTAACCAACTTATCATACATCTCTTTAGATGTGCTTAACTCAGAGATATAAGCAACCAAGTGCTTATGAATAGAATCACAAATAATCATCTTTGCTTTGATTTCCCTTTTTCTATACTTGGCCTTTGTGGCAGCCGGTGCATTTGATGGAGGCTCATGAATCTTCCCCTGCACATAATCCATGACATCTTGATCTTCTAATGCCAAATCCAAGGACATCTTCCATGCATGATAATCAGACTTATCAGTCAACTTATCATCAGATTTGAAACCCTCGTAGGTTGAGGAGGCATTGGTCCTTGACCAGACTTCTCAGTGATTGCTTTTCACACTAGCTTGGGATTTGTCTTCACCTTAGCTCTGATACCATGTAAAATTATGGTATGTTCTATGCTTAAAATGCAATTTACTTCAATCTCCTTTAGGGCCCAATTCAGATTGAGCAATCGCATAAACTTGAAAGTAAAATGCCGATAGAACATAATAAATGATCAATAGAAGACAAGCCAATAATATAAATCAGAATTTACAATTCTTCTTGTCCAACAAAGATAGAGAATAATGTTCTTTACGACAGTCAACAGGATGCACCAGCCAGCAAAGTCTTCTCCAACATTAGATCAGCTAATCCTCCAAGTGTCAGACACACCCCTCAAAGACAGCGCCAAAAAGGTCAACGCAGGTCAACATAAAAAGTCAATGTTGGTCAACACTACGGTCTAGGGCTCTAGTCAAAGGTCAACCCTTCTCCTCAATCTTTGTGCTCTCTAATGCGACCTCAAGAGATCGGATTTTTTGCACAAGAATGGAGGTCAAACTCCAAGCTTTGACCCACGGTCAACGCTGGTCGACGCACCAACAAAGAGCCCTAAAAATAGTCCGCACTCCTTCAGCTTCAGATCCGCACGTGTGAGAGAGAGAGTTCTCCAAAGGCTGAATGAACCAATTAGATCACAAGAGGAAATGTGTGAAGAGTTGATGAACATATGGGCAAAAAGGTTCTCCAATTTATATCCATCAGTGAGGGTGTGTGATACATCTATTGGGCTTGCAAGCCTACATTACAATTTTGGCCCACCTTGACAATTTGCATGTGTGGAAAATAAAATCAAAATGTAAGTTATGCTCATCCAAACAAGATGATCTTTAGATCAATCTTGCACCTCTTCGAAAGAGGAATCCAACAAAAATATCGTCATCATCATATGAGGAATGCAACATGGAGTTTGGACCTAATTTCCCAAAATTAACATAAGTCAAAATTTACACAGAAGATTGCACAGATCCTATTAATTGCATGCAGCAATTCGCTATGTCATTTATTTAGCAATCAAAACACAAAACATAACTCATGCTGTATGCTATTATACCAGCAACAACATAACTCATGTTGTATGCTACTATATCAACAAGTTGGAATTTTTGGTTAAAAAATGGGTGTGCTCAATAAATAGTTTTAAGTCGAATGTTACATATAACTTATAGACAATATATGCTCTAGTTCAATTTGGTTGACAATATTCTGAGTGTGGTTGTCATCTATTAAAGTTAAACATGAGAATGAACTAGATACATGGAAAATGAGTTGTGTTTAATAAAGGAGTCATTGAATACATTGCCATAGGTTTATTTTATACGTCAATTGATAGTTATTTAACTACCTTTTCAAGTACCCTATATTTATTTCGGGTTGTTGACATTTATTCTAACATTGTAACATTAGGATTCTTGACAACACTTTATTGAGTGTTACCCTGCTAATAACCCCTTTGATGGGAAATATAATTATCCCAAACCTCCATCCCAAAACACAAAAAGTGAAGGTCAAAACTTTCGCTGTGTAATGTCTCTTTTTTGGAATTGACCTTAGGATGCAATTATGAGTTAGGGTTTCAATAAATATACAACATGATTGTATTTCATAACAGTGTTGCAATATTCATCAATCTAAAAGAGAGTAATGACCTTTTATTAAATGCACAAATAGTATAATAAGATACTCAAACAACCATTCATTCTTCAAGCAACCACCGTAAATTAGTGCTAATTTGTGTTGAGAAACCTATAAGGCAATGCTTATAATTATTTCTCTTGTCTTGATAATTGTTTGTAATGTCTTTTTACTTATTAGCTTTGTTCCTTATTATTATCTGTGTGAATCATCAAACAACTACCAAAACAAGAACAAGAACACAAAATATAGGCTGCAAGCCGGGGCCAAAACCTCTCCTCTTGAGAGGAAAACCCGCAAATCACTTCTCTTCCTTATAGATTCTTCAATTAACGAATTCCATGACCTTAATATTGAGACCAAGACCAACCTCTTCGAATGATGTGCTAACCTTGATGCAGTTAAACCCAGTCAAATCTCTTCCAGTAGCACTTCTTCGACTTCCTGATGCAAGATTTTCAGCCTCCTACTATAGATCTGAAATTTCGGCCTTCCTGAAATTGCAGTTGCCACACGTGTGAACTTCGATCTTCCTTTAGAGCCTTCCCTTGACCTTCGCTTGACCTCTTTGCCTTCTTTTCTCCAAGATCGAACTTGTAGATATAAACCCTAGATCTGTTTTAGAAACCCTAGTCTGCCTTAACATGTGTGAGAGAAAAATAGCCCAAACAAATATCTCCTTCGCCCTCTTCCTTCTTCATTGCCTTCTTCCTCTTCCTTTGCTAGAATGAGTGGTGAGTGAATGTGTCTCAAAGAGGACGAGTTCTCTTCTATTTATAGGCTCTTCAAGGTGGACGTGGCTCTTCCTTTTAGGTCGACTTGCCAGCTACCAAGCCAACTTGGTCTTGGAGGGTATTCCGACACTTTTAAAGACAAAAAAATCTTTACAACTTACAATGTGCTTGATGGGGTCTTCAACCTATATCAATGACTCTTTTGACTTCTTGACCTAGGAGAAACCCTAGAAGCACTCAATGGATGTTTGACCTATAAAATAAAAAACCTTGAGCATGAAACCCATGCTCCAAAAATAATAATAATAATTTTTCTTTCATTTTACAATTTCCAAGAATCAAAAGTACATTTCATACTTATGAAGACCGAACCTAGTTACACATTTTTCAACACTCCCTCTTAACTAGGAAGGTATTCATAAGAGGTACATGGACATTCTCAATCTGAAGCGATCTCATTAGAAGAGTCAGATTTGTAACTCATATGTCTAGCATCATATCAACTAGCATTTTCACATAGCTAAGGCATTGACTAATGTCTATATCTCTCCACAAGATCAAAGCACAATGCCGTCGAGACCAATGATTTATAGACACCATCATCATTGTCTCTCAAGGTGCATACTCCACTCGGGTGTTCACCGAGTATGACCTCCTTTGGACTATTCTTGTCTTGGATAGCTATTCCTCTAAGAATATCGGTCCACGACTATTATCTTAGATTCCCTACCTCATCCTTAAAGAGTGTCAGATTCCAAATGGTTACCCAATCCTCCGTTTTGTCTTCCCAAGTGAAGACAAGAATGATGTGCCTATCTCTCCCTCTCAACTAGGGAGGATATTTCAACCAAGCCAAGCTTGTCTCTCAAGTACACAAGCTTCTTATTAGGAAGATATTTTGTCAATATGTCAGCTACCTGCTCATCTGTGGAGATATATTGTAGCTGGAATACACCATTTTGTACTAGCTCCCAAATATAGTGATACTTGTTGTTTATATGCTTTGTCTTTCCATGAAATATTGGGTCTTCAGACAATCGTATACAACTGGTGTTGTCACAATGTATCACTGTAGGGTCCATCAGTCCTTCTAATAGGTCGGATAACAGCGTCCTTAACTAGACCGCTTCTCTGCTTACTTCACATGCTGCAACATACTCAACCTCAACACTACTCAAAGAAACCATCTTGCTTTCTACTCATCCATGAGAACACGGAGGATCCTAAACTGAAACATCCTCCTGTAGTGCTTTTTCCATCTTGCTCGCAACTTCCCCAGTCGAAATCTATATATCCAATCAAGTGGACATCATTCCTCTCATCATATTTTAGGCAGTAGTGGATGGTTCCTCGCAAATACCTTAGTACATGTTTTGATGTTATCCAATGATCATGCTTTGGCTCCACTTGGAATTGATTGAGAATGTTTATTGCAAAACATATGTTTGGTCAAGTATTCACCAAGTACATTAGTGAGCCAATAAATTATCTATACTTGGAAGGATCGATAAGGCTCGATTCAGAACTCCTTAGTCTCTTCAAGTTTGTGATCATCGGAGTGGTCATTGGTTTGCAATCCATCATGTCAAACCTCTTCAACATCTTGATCATTTACTTTCCTTGACCCAGATAAATTTCATCAGGTCCTTCCTAGACTTCTAATCCCAAATAGTAATGCATCAACCTAGATCCTTTATGTCAAATTATGTTGCTAGTTGCTTTTTACATTCTTCAATTCGACCTTCTACACCTATCAAGATAAGATCATCTACATACAGAAAAATGATTACAGGTGTTAGCCACCTATAAATTCTGATATACCAAATGGTGGCTAAGATTGTTTTCAAGCCTTCAAGAGATACATTTCTGTTGAAAATCTATCATCTTTGAAGTTTTAAGTTTGCTCCATCCTGGAGGTTCATCTTCACTGCTGTTTTCATCTTAAAGCCACGCTGTTTCACTAGAGAAAGCCACTCCAAAGGCCACTGACACTGCCCATTTTCGCTCATTTCCCCTTCACCTTCTTAAAGCTTTCTTTCCCTCTTTAAAACCTCCATTTCCCTTGGAAAGTTTCCAAAATCCCTTTGGACCTCTAAAAGTTCCCTTTTATAGGTTCAAAGCACCCCTTTTCCCCTCTACCGAAAGCCAAAAAATCCTTAAAAATCCCTGTTTTTTGGCCCAACAACCCTTTGCTCCACTAAGGCTTTAAGCCCCTTTCGGCCTTAGCCCTAGCCCCTTTTCCGCATAGAACCGAAGCCATAACCGAGCGCCAATCGCTAATCGCAATCAGAGAGACGGACGAAAGCACATTCCTGTGTTAAACAAAGAAAAACTCCGATGCGATGACGTTTGTTCTAGGAATTTCGGGAGTGATATCCACCGTCGATCTTTTAAGATCTGGCAGCCAACGCCCAATCGCTAATCGCAAATCATAAACGGTGCCATCTTCCACCCTTTGTGATTGCGATCCTCCGATTGCAATCCCTGCCGTCGATTTCCCTTTTGATCTGATGACCCTCGCTTTTCCGCTCCAATTGCAATCTCACTTTTCAGATAGAGCCACCTTCCATTCCTCCTGATCTGCAGTCCTCCGACGCGATCTCCGTCGTCAATCTCACATAAGATCCAACGGTCATAGGCCAGTCGCTCGATCACTCATCGGAGATTGACCCTCCCATCACCCCTCCTCCGATTTGATCGTAACTGTCCATTCTGTTCGATCTAATGGTCCATATCTAATTGCCCTCTGCCTGCGGTCGGGTCCCACCACCTAAGGTCCATTTCATATGTTTTCCATTGCATTTTCCCATTTCCTTTGTATTCGCCCAAACATTAAACTTTTATGTTTTAACACTAAAAGTCTTTTCCCACGTTAATTCATGTCTAAACCTCGGTTTCATGGTGTTGCGCCATGTAACCCTTCTCTGCCACGCACGTTTCCTCTGTAATCGCTCCTCCACCTTCGCCAAAACCTTTCTGAAGCAGTTTTAACCCCCGCGCAGGATTTCATAATAGTTTCTCGTGTTTTGCAGGTTTAAAAACACTTTGTTTTTATTAAAGATCAGTGTTATTGACCCCAACATGAATCCTCCAGCGCCCTTTTAGCCTGTGTATTCACACAAACAGGTCTGCAGAAGTTTAAAGTGTATCAGGAAAAGATTAAAGGGCGAAAGGCATAATATTGAAAGATTAACACAACCTTTGAAGACATCAGTGCTAAAAGCAGTTCGAGCGATCAGCGAAGTCAAAGCATAAACAGAGCTAATGCAGGTTTAAGTACAAAAGAGACAGAGCAGCTAGTGATGCAGGACGATGACTGACACAGACATGACCTTTACCCATGCACACAAGTCTGCCAAGCAGTTATTGCACTAGGGAAGCTACTACAAATTGACAGAGGCAGTTATTTAGAAGTATGGGAGTCCTCATAGCCCATTCCTCACTTAACTCACATCGAGAAGATAATAGTACCTCTCCGGATAGTTTTCTTCTCAAGGACACCCTGTCGGTGATTTCTGTCATATCAAAATGGCCTCAAGCAAGCCACGAAGTTATTGATCCTGTCTAGAATTCAATGAAATGTTGAAGGCATAGAATGGGGCATTCGAAATACCTCCTCCTGTCACTGATAATCATTAAAACTTTCCTCACCTACTTTCCTCATTTTCTCTATAAAGACTCTTCGAAATCTCTTTGTAAAGGGTTGGCATTTTGTGATTTCTAAAGTAATACATATTGCTGCTTTGAAGAAGCTTTGGTGTTCTGAAGGAGTGTGAAGATCTGTGTTTTTCTGTTGATGAAGGAGGCTGGACCTTCGGATCCATGAGCCTGGTTTTGGTGATGTACTTCTTATTGTGTATGTTACTTCCTATGTTTCCACTTTTTTCCATCATGCTTTGCTTACAGTAGGATAAAAATTTTAGGTAGAGAAATGTATCTTAGAAGCACCTCTAACCTGTTTATCCTTCATTGTTTGTATGTTTTCTGCTACCGGATGTGACAAGGTAGTCTAATAGCTCTCTTCATGTTCAGTGTGTTTTACTTCAGAAATGGTAAATTCGGTTGTGTTAAAGACTGTTTAGGCATTCCCTCTTTCTTTACCACTGAATATTATATCTGAAGTCTTCCGTTGATTATTAATACTTGCAGTTTGGCAGAGGAACTTGTTACAATCATACCCTCTGTTCATTTTTGTAATTGTTGTGTCAAAGGTCCCTATAATTGCAGTCCTAGATGTCTAAGGCGTTCCCTCTTCTTTGAGTGCAATTGTATGTCTTTGTTGGTTAAACTCTCAAAGGTGAAGTTGTAGGAGGAAATAGGGTGTTCCCCGAATCCTATAATTCATTTAGAAGGTTTAGTCTGCATTTCTCTTTTCTTGGAGTGTTCAAATTGATTAAGTCCAAAGCAGTGAGCTTACTGGAGGAAATAGGGCGTTCCCCGAATCCTTTAAGCCATTGTGAAAGGGTTTAGTCTGTTGTTCACTCTTAGTCCTTAATGTCCATTCCATTTCACCTATATTATTCAACAAACCCTAGACCAAGTTAGATTTGCCCTTTGGTTTCCCTTCCTTCTCAGTCAAAACCATTTGGACTTCACATGACTCCATTGCCCAATGGCTTGTAGATTCTCATGCTCTATCTATACCACATGAAACATACTTGTCCAACCAAACAAAAAACAAACAACCTTGAACCTCATAACAAGCCTAAAATCAATTTCTAAACCTTTCAAGACACATCTTTATAAACATATTGAGAGATCCCTCTCTGAGACTAAGAGGGCTAGATCCTAGAGCTCTAAAGTTTGGTTTGTATGTTGCCTTGTCTTTTGGTAAGCCAATCTATCAAAACACAGGACCCCAACATAATGGCGATCACGGTGGGACCTACTGAATATATGATAGTCTAGCAAACTCTTTTAGACTCAGTAGGTCCTTAAATAACCATATAAACTCAGAAAAACCCAAAAAACATTTCAGATTGGCTTCATAATAAACATGGTGGTGGAACCATAACACACTTTACCTTCACAAAGGCTAAAGATTTTCCACCTGGTGACTCCCCAGTTCCTAAAGACCGAAAGACTCCGCTGGGAGACCAGTTTTCATTAGAACATCATCCATTTCAGAAGAAACACTTGGGAATAAGCTTCTTTGTTAAGGGACAGACATATTAGCTTCAAGAACAATCCATACTAGAGCTTATCCTAATCCAAACCACCTGAGATAGTTGAAAACCCTGAGAGTGTTCTTAGGAAGCCTTATACATATAGGGATCCAACTATTGTCAGACACATTGACAGAGCTAACTCAGCACCTGAAAACCTTGCAGCTCTATCAGATGCTCAATCTGACTTAGACTCACCAAGTAGTTTACCAAGAACTAAGTCATTCAGTGGTACAGAGCGAATAGACTTTGAGCCTCCAAGCTCACTGCCACATAGTGGTCAACATTTTAGTGACAGAGAAACCCCTCCATCAAAACCCCCTGATATTCACTTCATTCATAACTTGAGTCTCTCTTACCCTAAATCTGCTCAATAGTTTGTTGCTGGTCCAAGCAGTACTGCCATCCAGATACCTGCTACTCAAGATAATCCTTTACCTCCACAAAACACTACCATGGCATCATGGTATGCCCCACTGGTGCTACCACTACCTTTGGTTCCCTTACCAAATGACTATCAATCCAAAATTCCACACTTCCCTGGAAAAACATCTACCACAGCTCGACAACATGTAGATGAAATGGGAGATGCATTCGATTACATGGAAATAGATGATGAGACCATTAAAATCAGAATATTTGCCCAGAGTTTAGGAGGAGAAGTAAAGAAGTGGTTTAAAGGCTTAACTCCTAATAGCATCCATGACCTTCCCTCATTACATCAAGCATTCATAAACAAATGGGAAGCCAAAAGCAACCCTCTCCAGATACTAGCAGAGTATCAGAGCCTTAAAAGAAATCAGGGAGAGAGTGTCCATGATTATTCCACTAGGTTTAACAGTGTTTACAATGCCCTTCCTCCTCACATGAAACCTCCCCAAGGCATGGCCCTAGTAAAATATCCCGAAGGGTTTGATGCGGATATGGCTTATCAGCTAAGGGAAAGAGAATATTTAACTCTAGAAGACATGCAGACAGGAGCTGTGAGTGTAGAAGCAAGCTTAATTGAGAAAAGAGCTCGACTAAGATCGGATAAGAGGGTAAATTATAAAGATGACACTGCACCCTCCACATCTAGCTCAAAAATGGAAAGGATGATGAAAAGGATGAGCTTACTTGAGAGAGCACCACCAAGAGAAAACCAAAACAACCCCCAAAATCGAAATAGAAACCAGAACTTTAGAAGAGATAACAATCAAGATAGACAACGAGATGATGACCAGCGAATTAGAGCTCCTTTCCAACAAAATTACGTAGATCAAGAGGAAGAAAGGGAGATTGAAAATTTGGGAGAAAACCATGTGAACCTGATTGGATCAGGCAATGAGGATGATGTTTTCCTCACTGAAGAAGAACAAGGTTTCTTCTCTTCAGAACCAAAGGAAGATACGTATGAGGAGTCTGAAGATTATAGATTGGGGTTTGAAAATACCATCATGGAGGTGAACAAACATTATGATCTAAGAAGCAAAGGGAACATAGATAGTCCAAATGACAAAAACACTAGCTCTGTTGTTAGGAAAGGTACAGAAAATCAGACTAAAAAGACAGCTAATAAAGCTATCACAATAGCTAAAAGGGATGATTTAAACAAAGAGAAAGGCAGCCAACCAAATGTTGAACATAGTTGCCCTGGTACTTCTGCGAGTGGCCCTGATAAAACAACTCAGATTGACAGTCCTAATAAAACCCAACAAGTCAAGATTGCTGAGAGAAACATAAGTGAGAAAGCAGATGTAAATACAACAAAAGCGATAGTTCCTTTCAGCCTCGAGGGAGAGATTGCAAAGATTAAAATTAGCATACCTCTGGCTGAATTAGTGACCCAGGAAGTGTACAGAGACCAGGTCCTAAAATCCCTGAATATACATGTTGATACTGCTACTTTGAACTTAACAGACGATAAGCCAGAGTTGTTGTTTGGTCCGAAAATTGAAGGAAATTATCAAGAAGGGGATGTGCCTCCCTTCTATGTCAGTCTAAACATACATGACAAAGTCTTACACAATGCCATGCTGGATTCAAGAGCATCACACAACCTTATGCCTAAAGCAGTAATGGAAAGCTTAGGCTTAGAGATTACTAGGCCCTACAAAGACTTGTACTCCTTTGATTCAAGAAAGGTCAAATGCTTGGGATTAATGAAAGATTTGTGTGTTAACTTATCCCAAATTCCGGCTAAGAACCTTGTAATGGATGTAGTAGTAGCTGACATTCCCCCAAAATATGGTATGCTTTTATCTAGATCATGGGGAGCTAAGATCCAGGGCAACGTTCAAATGGATATGTCATATGCCACCATACCAGTGTTTGGTCAAACAAGAATATTGTATAGGGAAACCCTTATGAAATACATGGTGAGCAGTAAGGACAAACCTCACAACACCCCTGTTTATTCCACCCATTCAGATTTAGATTCCTTCATTTTATACAACGAAGATGAGGTCACCCAAACAGAGAAAGAAATCGAGCAAGACATTAGTTCACCAAAACATTCAGATTTGTCTCCCTCTCAACATCTAGATACCTCAACCCCTAGCAGCCCTGAGCAACACAAAACAAATGAAAATGAAACAGAAATACTTTGGAAAATAAGTTTTGATGGCTCTTGCAGCAAGAATAGTGCAGGGGTTGGTGTATGGATACACAACTCAAACAAAGGACATGCCTGCAAATTAGAATTTCCATGCACTAACAACATCGCAGAGTATGAAGCCCTTCTCCTTGGCCTGCATATACTTAAATATTTAAAGGCCAAAAAGATATTAGTACACGGAGGTTCTGAGTTGATCATCAGACAAATCAAAGGGAAGTATGCAACCAAAAATCCCAGACTCAGAGAATATAGGAACACTGTTTTAGACCTCCTGAAAACTTTCGAAAAATATGAACTGGTGTTCATACCAAGAGCCCAAAACCACCTGGCAAACAAACTTGCTTTTGCTGCTAGTAACTGCCAGATACGACAAATTGAGGAACAACTCATTATAAAGGTAAAGAGCAGACCAGCAGTGCCTGATAACGAAGATCATTGGAAGGTTTTTAACAATGACAAACATATAGAGGATTTCCTGCAATCAAAGAATGAGTTTGCCACAACATCACCAAGTTGCAGCAATGAAAAAGAATGTTCAGATGGGGAAAAAAATCCTGAAATAGAGCCCCCCTCCCCTACTGATATAAATTAGTTTGATCATCTTTTCAAAGCAAATTTATCTGATGATCCAGACCAAAAGGACCTTGAAGTTCTAGAGTGTAAAGGTGATACTATACCCAAAGGCCTTGCGCCGCTAGAACAACTCTTTGATTTCAACGATGTGGCTAAAGAACCAAAGACAGAACCCGTGGAAACTAATGTGGAAGAGCACAATATAGGCAGCCTAAAATGATTAAGTTATCTAGCACCCTGCCTGCCCACATCAAACAGAAATACATAACACTCTTCAAAGAGTTTATAGATGTTTTTGCATGGGAGTATAAATATTTGAAATCATATGACACTAGCATCATTTAGCACAAGATCCCTCTGAAGGAAAATCAGAAACCTTTCAGATAGAAATTGAGGAGGATAAACCCTGTCTTATTCCCTGCAATAGAAAAAGAAATTAAGAAGATGTATGATGCAGGGATCATTGTTCCTGTCAGATACTCAGAATGGGTCTCCAATCTGGTATCTGTTAGGAAGAAGACAGGGGACATTAGGGTGTGTATAGACTTCAGACATCTTAATAGAGCCTCTCTAAAAGATAACTACCCCTTGCCAAAAATGGACCACATTCTGCAGAGGGTAGCTGGGTCAAAAAGGATATCTTTACTGGATGGGTTCTCGGGTTACAACCAAGTGTTAGTCCTCCCAAGTGATCAGCACAAGACAACGTTTACCACACCTTGGGGGACATTCATATATGTCAAAATGCCATTTGGTTTGATGAATACAGGAGTCACCTTCCAGAGGGCCATGGACATAGCCTTCTCGGAAGACATAGGTTATTTTATAATCATTTACCTTGATGACATTACCGTTTTCTCCAAAACCGATGAAGAACATTTGGAACATTTAAGGAAGGTTTTTGAGAAATGCAGAAGATTTGGCTTGTCTTTAAATCCCAAAAAGACACTCTTCGACCTCCAAGAAGGAAAGCTTCTTGGTCATATAATCTCTGAAGAAGGGATCAAGATAGATCCTAAAAGAATTGAGGACATATTGAATATCAGTCACCCTAGGAATCTCAAAGAATTACAGTCTTTCATTGGAAAGATTAATTTTTTGAGGAGATTCATCCCCAACCTTGTTGAGCTATTGAAAAACATCACCAACATGCTTAGGAAATAAGTAGGTGTCAAATGGACAATGCAATTTAAATAGTCATTCGAACTGGTAAAGAAATCCCTTACTCAAGCACCAGTCCTCATCAGTCCTGATTTCACCAAAGATTTTTATATTTTTTCCTTTGCATCCGAACAGACAATAGTTGTAGTATTGTTGCAGAAGAATAAATTGGGGCAAGAACAACCTATATCCTTCTTTAGCAAAGCCTTAAGAGATGCCCCACTCAAATACAACATCATGGAAAAGCAAGCCTTGGCACTGGTTAAAGCATTAAAGGATTTCAGGGTGTACATATTACATTCACACATCATTGCCTTTGTACCACACACCGTAGTCAAAGATATTCTAGGACAGGACCCCGATGGTAAAAGGGGAAAGTGGATTGCCACTATTCTGGAATATGACTTAGAAATCAGGCCTACCAAACTCGTCAAGGGACAAGGATTAGCAAAACTCATGGCCGAGTCTAATTTCAAGGTTCTAAACATGAATATGGTTGATGCCTTAGAAGAGATAGAAGAGTTCCCAGCACCATTTACTGAAGAAACATTCACGAACTCTCCATGGTATGCCGATATTATTTATGTGCTGCTTTACTTAAATGCTCCTCCTTTGTCGAAAACAATAGCTAGATTTGTGAAACGGAAGGCTTTAAAATATTGCGTGATAGATGGAGTTTTATATTGGAAGAATGCTGTTGGGATACTACTAAAATGTTTACTTGAGAATGATGCAGGAGAAATCATGCATGAAATGCATGAAGGAGAATGTGGAAGGCACTTAAATTGGAAGACCACAGCAAACAAAATCCTCAGATCAGGTTATTATTGGCCCACCCTTTTTCCAGACACCCACAAACTAGTAATGTCTTGCCATAAATGCCAGATTTTCGATGGTAGAAGAAAGCTCTTGCCCTTACCCTTGAAGCCTATTAGTGTTGAAACACCCTTCCAACAGTGGGGTTTGGACTTTATAGGAGAAATCCATCCACCCTCCTCAGCCCAGCATAAATGGATCCTCACAGCCACAAATTATTTTACCAAATGGATAGAGGCCATACCCACTAGGAATGCTACTAACTCTGTCATTATTAAATTCCTTGAGACCAACATATTGTCCAGATTTCGCTGTCCTAGGAAAATAATCACAGACAATGTTGCTGCCTTTAAATCCAAAAGGATGGTTGATTTCTGCCATAAATATCGGATCACCTTGGGCCACTCTACTGCCTATTACCCCCAAGGAAAAAGACTTGTTGAATCTTCCAACAAGAGCCTGATCAACATCATCAAAAAGTTGCTGGAGCAGAATAAAAAAGTGTGGCATGGTAAGCTTGTTCATGCTTTGTGGGCTGACAGGTTAACCACCAAAAAGTCAATCAACACATCCCCCTATCAGTTGGTCTATGGCATGGATGTTGTTTTCCCAACATCCTTGGGAGTTCTAGTCATGAAACTCCTTCAGGAAATTTAAGTTGAAGAAAATGATATGCAGAGAAGGATCAATCAGACCATCCACTTGCAGCAGACCAGAGAGGAAGTTTACCAGAGAACTCAAGTAGTCCAAGAAAACATCAAAAGGCAGTTTGACAAAAATACTAAATCAAATGACTTCCAAGTCGGGAATGTGGTTCTCAAATGGGATTCAAGAAGGGAAGAGAAAGGAAAACATGGTAAGTTTGAAAATCTGTGGAAAGGGCCCTATATTATTCATTCCTTAAGAGGGCATAATGCATTTTTCTTGCAAGAACTGAATGGTGAAGAAGTGTTAGGAGGTCCTGTCAATGGCAGGATGCTTAAACACTACTCCTGTCAAGAGTCTTAAGTTTCAGAGATTTTCATCCATTGTACATACCGTTTGAAAAAAAATTAAAATAATATATATATATATATATATATATATATATATATAGAAAAGAGGGTAGGAATAAAACAAGAAAGGTATAGCCCTGTACCAGAAAGAAAGGTTCAAACACGCTGAAAATCTGAACCATAGAAGCATAAGAAATATGGCTCTAATACTCTCAAAACCTGAGCCAAAAGAAGAAGAAGCAGAGCTGGTTCTAACATGCTCAAATCTTGAACCAATGAAGGAAAAAGATCAGCTCTAACAAGCCCAAAACCAGAGCTGGGATGAAGAAGGCAGTGGCTCTAACAAGCTCAAAACTTGAGTCACAAAGAAAAGAAGGATGCCTCAAGAGTCTCAAGATTTCAAGCCTTCGAAATTTTGTTCCCAATTCTCTGCAATTTCAGTCCATGTGCAACTGTCTTTATGCCTTGGATACGCAGCAAAATAGATTGTCTAATCCTAGTTTGACTGTTTTTAAATTTCTGTTGTAGAACGTAGAGAAGAAATCTGCTGGATAGTTTAATCCCAACAGATATTAGATTAGGTAGAGAAACATATGAGGCCAACAATTTAATCTGGTCTCATGGAGAAATAAGGGTAGAAGTAGAATAGGTTTATGCTTTTTGTTTTCAATAAAATGTTGGAAAAGAGTTTGCCAATTCAAGTGCACTCAAAAGAAGAAAAAATGCTAGGACTGTAGGAATGGGTAGGTAGAAATGTTGTTCTGCAGAATAACAGTTTTTCAGATTGCTACAAAGGTACCAGATCAAAGAAGACCAATCAAGGAGAGAAAACTGTTGCTAAATGGAAAGGCACTGGTTTGCTAAATATAGAGATTACTGAGGTTCTGGACACCTAAAGAGCAAGTTGTCCTCCCCAAGTGGAGCCACTGTTAGCCACCTATAAATTTTGATATACCAAATGGTGGCTAAGATTGTTTTCAAGCCTTCAAGAGATACATTTCCATTGAAAATCTATCATCTTTGAAGTCTTAAGTTTGTTCCATCCTGGAGGTTCATCTTCACTGTTGTTTTCATCTTAAAGCCACGCTGTTTCACCAGAGAAAGCTGCTCCAAAGGCCACTAAAACTGCCCATTTTCGCTCATTTCCCCTTCACCTTCTTAAAGCTTTCTTTCCCTCTTTAAAACCTCCATTTCCCTTGGAAAGTTTCCAAAATCCCTTTGGACCTCTAAAAGTTCCCTTTTATAGGTTCAAAGCACCCCTTTTCCCCTCTACCGAAAGCCAAAAAATCCTTAAAAATCCTTTTTTTTTGGCCCAAAAACCCTTTGCTCCACTAAGGCTTTAAGCCCCTTTCGGCCTTAGCCCTAGCCCCTTTTTCGGCACAGAACCAGAGCCATAACCAAGCGCCAATCGCTAATTGCAATCAAAGAGACGGACGGAAGCGCATTCCTGTGTTAAACAAAGAAAAACTCCGATGCGATGACGTTTGTTCTAGGAATTTTGGGAGTGATATCCACCATCGATCTTTTAAGATCTGGCGGCCAGCGGCCGATCACTAATCGCAAATCATAAACGGTGCCATCTTCCACCCTTTGCGATTGCGATCCTCCGATTGCAATCCCTGTCGTCGATTTCCCTTTTGATCCGACAGCCCTCGCTTTCCCGCTCCAATCGCAATCGCACTTTTCAGATAGAGCCACCTTCTGTTCCTCCCAATCTGCAGTCCTCCGACGAGATCTCCACCGTCGATCTCACATAAGATCCAACGGTCATAGGCCAGTCGCTCCATCACTCATCGGAGATTGACCCTCCCATCACCCCTCCTCCGATTTGATCGTAATCGTCCATTCCGTTTGATCTAATGGTCCATATCTAATCGCCCTCTACCCGCGGCCGGGTCCCACCACCTAAGGTCCATTTCATATGTTTTCCATTGCATTTTCCCATTTCCTTTTTATTCGCCCAAACATTAAACTTTTATGTTTTAACACTAAAAGTATTTTCCCACGCTAATTCATGTCTAAACCTCGGTTTCATGGTGTTGCGCCATGTAACCCTTCTCCGCCGCGCACATTTCCTTTGCAATCGCTCCTCCACCTCCACCAAAATCTTTCTGAAGCAGTTTTAAGCCCCGCGCAAGATTTCATAACAATTTCTCGTGTTTTGTAGGTTTAAAAGCACTTTGTTTTTATTAAAGATCAGGGTTATTGACCCCCACATGAATCCTCCAGCGCCCTTTAGCCTATGTATTCACACAAACAGGTCTGCAGAAGTTTAAAGTGTATCAGGAAAAGATTAAAGGGTCGAAAGGCATAATATTGAAAGATTAACACAGCCTTTGAAGACATCAGTGCTAAAAGCAGTTCGAGTGATCAACAAAGTCAAAGCATAAACAGAGCTAATGCAGGTTTAAGTACAAAAGAGACAGAGCAGTTAGTGATGCAGGACGATGACTGACATAGACCTGACCTTTACCCATGCACACAAGTCTGCCAAGCAGTTATTGCACCAGGGAAGCTACTACAAATTGTCAGAGGCAGTTATTTAGAAGTACGGGAGTCCTCATAGCCCATTCCTCACTTAACTCACATCGAGAAGATAATAGTACCTCTCCGGATGGTTTTCTTCTCAAGGACACCCTGTCGGTGATTTCTGTCATATCAAAATGGCCTCAAGCAAGCCACGAAGTTATTGATCCTATCTAGAATTCAATGAAATGTTTAAGGCACAGAATGGGGCATTCGAAATACCTCCTCCTGTCACTGATAATCATTAAAACTTTCCTCACCTACTTTCCTCATTTTCTCTATAAAGACTCTTCGAAATCTCTTTGTAAAGGGTTGGCATTTTGTGATTTCTAAAGTAATACATATTGTTGCTTTGAAGAAGCTTTGGTGTTCTGAAGGAGTGTGAAGATCTGTGTTTTTCTGTTGATGAAGGACGCTGGACCTTCGGATCCATGAGCCTGGTTTTGGTGATGTACTTCTTATTGTCTATGTTACTTCCTATGTTTCCACTTTGTTCCATCATGCTTTGCTTACAGTAGGATAAAAAGCTTAGGTAGAGAAATGTATCTTAGAAGCACCTCTAACCTGTTTATCCTTCATTGTTTGTATGTTTTTTGCTACCGGATGTGACAAGGTAGTCTAATAGCTCTCTTCATGTTCAGTTTGTTTTACTTCAGAAATGGTAAATTCGGTTGTGTTAAAGACTGTTTAGGCGTTCCCTCTTTCTTTACCACTGAATATTATATCTGAAGTCTTCCATTGATTATTAATACTTGCAGTTTGGCAGAGGAACTTGTTACAATCATACCCTCTGTTCATTTTTGTAATTGTTGTGTCAAAAGTCCCTATAATTGTAGTCCTAGATGTCTAAGGCGTTCCCTCTTCTTTGAGTGCAATTGTATGTCTTTGTTGGTTAAGCTCTCAAAGGTGAACTTGTAGGAGGAAATAGGGCGTTCCCTGAATCCTATAATTCATTTAGAAGGTTTAGTCTGCATTTCTCTTTTCTTGGAGTGTTCAAATTGATTAAGTCCAAAGCAGTGAGCTTACTGGAGGAAATAGGGCGTTCCCCGAATCCTTTAAGCCATTGTGAAAGGGTTTAGTCTGTTGTTCACTCTTAGTCCTTAATGTCCATTCCATTTCACCTATATTATTCAACAGACCCTAGATCAAGTTAGATTTTCCCTTTGGTTTCCCTTCTCAGTCATAACCATTTGGACTTCACATGACTCCATTGCCCAATGGCTTGTAGATTCCCATGCTCTATCTATACCACATGAAACATACTTGTCCAACCAAACAAAAAACAAACAACCTTGAACCTCATAACTAGCCTAAAATCAATTTCTAAACCTTTCAAGACACATCTTTATAAACATATTGAGAGATCCCTCTTTGAGACTAGGAGGGCTAGATCCTAGAGCTCTAAAGTTTGGTTTGTATGTTGCCCTTTCTTTTGGTAAGCCAATCTATCAAAACACAGGACCCCAACAACAGGTTCTCCCTTCACAACCTTGATATAAATATTCGAATCAACAGAACTTTTTGTGAAGCCTATTCTTTGAAGGTATGCATCCATTCTAGCATACCATGCCCTTGGTGCTTGTTTGAGGCCATATAATGCTTTCTTCAATATGCAAACATATGCCCTCTTGATTTTAACTTCAAAACCCAAGGGTTTCTCTATATAGACTTCCTCGTCAATTTTTCCATTTAGAAACGCAATCTTGACATCCATTTGGTGGATGTTCCATCCCATCGATGTTGCCAAAGAGATCAATGAACGAATCATTGTATACCTTTCTGTCAGAGCAAATGTCTCTTCATAGTCAATGCCTTCTTGTTGAGAGAAGCCCCTAGCCACAAATCTTGCCTTATACTGATCGATACTTCCATATGTTGCATGTTTGATCTTATAGATCCATTTGGAAGTTACCACAGATTTGTTTTCGAGCCTAGGAACGGTCTCCCAAAATCCATTCTTCATTATAGATTGATATTCTCTACTCATGGCATCCTTTCATTCCTGATGTTTGACAACTTCTTTAAAAGTGGATGGATATGCTTCTATTAGTGTTGTCATGTGTGTTGCATACCTAGAATATCGTCTGGGTTTCTTTCTTTCTCTGAATGTGTCTTTCGTTGCTCCATGAACTTCTACATCAAGTAGTGTAGATTTCAATCAGTTAGGTATTTTTCTTGATTCAGGGAGGACAACAGGTTGAATAGGTTCACTAGGACCCTCATCTCCATGATGAGATTCTTCTTCTTCCTTGTTAACTTCCTCTTCAAATACTGGAAGTTCTCCGTCATCACAGTCCATGGGAAGTTCCTTCGATTTCTTGAATGCGATTCTTTCGTCAAATATGCCATCTCGACTTACTTCTATATGGTGTCCTTCCTTTATGGAGATTTTATAGGCCTTAGAGGAGTTGTTGTAGCCAACAAATGTTCCTCTCATGCTTGATGGATCTAACTTCTTTATTTGGTCCTTTGTTATATGAATATAAACAGGACAGCCGAAGATACAAGATGTTCTAGGCTTGGTTTCTTCCTAGTGAATACTTCTTCAGGAATCCTGTTGTCTAGCGACTTATGGGGACTTCAATTTTGAATATGTTGTCTTTGTGGCTTCTCCCCACATAAAATTTGGTAGATCTTGATCATGTAACATTGTTTTTACGCTCTCTTCAATGGATTGGTTCTTTCGTTCTGCAACTCCATTTTGTTCAGGATTGTATTGAACTATCAACTCCCTCTTAATCCCAGACTCCTTACAGAAGGCTATAATTTCCTTGGAGGTATACTCTCCTCCATTATTAGATCTTAGTATCTTGATTCTTCTTTTTGTAAGTTTCTCCACTTCAACTTTGAATTTTTGAATTTTTGTAAATACTTCGTCCTTGGATTTCATCAAGTAAGCCCAAGTTTTTCTTGAATGATCATCTATAAAGGTGACATAATATAAATGACCTCCAAGTGATTTAGGAGTCATAGGACCACATACATTGGAGTAAATGAGTTCCAAGATTTCTTTTGACCGTGAAGCATTGCTTCCAAATGGTCTCTTGGTATTCTTACCCAATGCACATCCCTTACATACTCCTACGTTATCTTCTTTCAATTCAGGGATTCCATCTACTATGGAACTTAGAGCTGGAAGAATTTTGAAATGAAGATGACCAAATCTTCTATGCCAGAGTTCACATGGGCTGATTTCAATGTAAACCAAAGCTTGTGCTAGAGGAGACATCAACTTGTAAAGTCTTCCTTCTCAAATACCAATTACTCTAGCATTCTCTATGCTTGAGTTTTTACTCCATACTACAACCTTTCTATCATTGGAAGCTACTCTATCACCCTTATCTTCTAGACTTGAAATGGAAAGTAAGTTCTTATGCAAACCTGGAACAAATAGGATGTTGTTGAGGTGAATGTTGCTTCCATTCTCCATCTCTATAGAGGTCGATCAAATTCCTCTTACAGGATAGCTCTTATTATCTCCAAGTTCCACTGAGTAAGAAGATTTTCCCTTTGATAGTGTCTTCAATTGTTTGTGATGACCAGTCATGTGTCTAGATGCACCACTATCATTTACCCAAATGCTCTCGTCTTGGAATGTGCCAGTGAGTGTCGAGAAGAGACCTTTATCTTTTTCCTTTTTTACTTCCTTCTTTGTAGTGAATATAAAACTCCAAGTTGGATGCCTTTCTTGAGATAACTTGCTACCTTTGAACACTTCTTGATGAACTTCTTCAATGTAGTGGAGATCTTCATAATGCCCTTAGCCAATATTAGCTCTGATACAATGTTGAGAAACCTATAAGGCAATGATTATAATGATTTCTCTTTACTTGATAATTACTTGTGATGTTTTTTAACTTATTAGATTTGTTCCTTATTATTATATATGTGAATCATCAAACAACTACCAAAACAATAAGAACAAGAACACAAAATATAGGTTGCACGCTAGGGCCAAAACCTCTCCTCTTGAGAGGAAAACCCGCAAATCTCCTCTTCCTTGTATATTCTTCAATTAATGAATTCCATGACTTTAAGACTGAGACCAATACCCTCCAAGACAAAGACGAACCTCTTCGGATGATGTGCTAACCTTGATCCAGTCAAACCCAGTCAAATCTCTTCCAGTAACTTCTTCGACCTCTTGCTGCAAGATTTTCGTGTAGAAATTATACAATATGCATGTATATTACCGGACTCCCCTGATCTAACAAATTAACTTATGTTAAATACATAATCCTTCCACTTAATTCTTTGCGGAAATTAAACCTCCAATTGCAAAACACATATGAATCAAAATCAATCGCACATAAACACAATTGTTTAACGGGAAAACTTAAAGCTAAAAACCCCAACTATCATATATTATGTATATCAATGGATGATGTAACAATCTCATACAAAGCTTAGTACATCAAGCTCTCAGTACAATCAACAATCATTACACACTGTCATGCAAAAATTTGCATATCTATGCACCAATTTCTTGCCTCCTGACAGCCTGCCTCCACTGCACAATCCCTGCTGAAGAAAACCCTTGAATGAATTCGAATTAGCCTTGCCTTGAATGCGCAATCCTCATTGGCATCTCCAATGTGTGTCAGATGCATTGAATGCATCACTATAGTCACAACAGATATTCCATCTCACCCTTTCACCTATCTCTCCATTGGGTCTCCACTGGAACTGACATGCAAGTAGTTAACTACTGTATTTGTTCAGTTGCAAGTGAGTCTCTAGTTGTGAATTAATTCACTAAACTCTCACTAGTGTATCTTCAATTAGAACTAGATACAATTAGTACAATTGAGTTTAACTCACTTAACTAAGTTAAACTAAATAACAACTCACATAACTACTCTTCCAACTCTGTTACAACTTGCCACTATCAGTGATAATTGAGTCCTCCATGCATGAGTCACCAACCACCCTAGCAATTGCGTAATTCCTTCAGCACACTGATTTGCCAAATCTGTTCACTGAAATAAAGTGCTACAAGAGAATAAGTTGATATTTATTGTCAGATTATTATTAAGGGCTAATAATAATCAACATGCATCTATTTTTAGATTAGCGATCTATAAATAGACTTTGCTCAATCTTCTAAAAATAGAATCTCATCTATTTTTCTAACTTGATCAACCATCTACAAATAACATCCTGCAACTTATAGAATATGCTCACCATGTCTAAAAATAAACATACACCTAAAAATAGCTTGCGGGCCCCACTTAGTGAAGGTGCTTAATTTTCACTAAGCTCATCATCTTGTTGAATCTCAAAATTTCGGCCTCCTACCGCAAATCTGAAATCTCAACTTTCCTGCAATTGCGGCTACCACGCGTGTGAACTTTGATCTTCCTTTAGATCCTTCCCTTGACCTTCGCCTGCCTTTCCTTGACTTCTGGAGCTTAAGGATGACCCTTGGTGACCTTTGCTTGACCTCTTTGCCTTCTTTTCTCCAAGATCGAACTTGTGGATAGAAACGCTAGATTTGTTGCAGAAATCCTAGTCCTCTTTAGCACGTGTGAGAGAAATATAGCCCAAACAAAGATCTTCTTTGTCATCTTCCTTCTTCGCTGTCGCCTTCTTCCTCTTCCTTCGCTAGAATGAGTTGTGAGTGAATGTGTCTCAAGGAGGACGAGTTCTCTTCTATTTATATGTTCTTCAAGGTGGACGTGGCTCTTCCTTTTAGGTTGACTTACCAACTGCCAGGTTGACTTGGTCTTGGAGGGTATTCCGACACTTTTAAAGACAAAAATAATTTTCTTTACAAGTTACAATGTGCCTGATGGGGTCTTCAACTTACGACAATGACTCTTTTGACTTATTGACCTAGGGAAAACCCTAGAAGCACTCAATGGGTGCTTGACCGAACCAAAATTACGATTTACAAGAATCAAAAGTACATTTCATAATTATGAAGACCAAACCTAGTTACACTTTTTTCAACAATTTGACCAGTAAACAATAAACCTATTATGCAACACAAAGATCCACAGATCCCCAATAGGGCTAACAACACCAACTAGTTTCTATGCTTACAAACTGAAACTATCCACGGTTTTGTTACTCAACAACTGGTCACACAAGCTTGTCACACCTTTAAATCCAACAACTAATTCAATGCATTTTCTGAAGTGAAAATATTTGCAACTAAACTTTCAACATACATTCATCAAATATATTGAGTTTACTAACTGAACTATTTACAACAGAAAAACGAAATTGAAGACACAAGCACATTTAGAAATTTAACACCAAAAAATTTACCCAGGAAACCCCAACTAGGGAAAACCCGCAAACTTGTGTGTTCTTATTATGCTTAGTAAAATCTTCATAAATTGATTACATGTGTGAGGGAAAACTTCCCTTCACTATGTTGACCCACAAAACAACTGGTCTACGCACTTCTCTTCTACACGATCTGTGTGCATCCACATTATATAGACCTATACAAGCCTGTACAACCCTCTTGTGTAGTTGAATGCGGCCCTAGCTGAAGTGTATGCTTGTTGGAAAATACTATGATGTTGTTCAACCTCTCTTCTTGCCCTATTGTGTTGATCATAAAACCCTAGTGTTGAACTGAACACCTCTCTCTCTATTGGGTTGAACGCATAAGCTGTCCTAGTGCATAATGAGCCAATTCTATGTCATTTTCCCTCCTTTGAAGTCGACTTGGCCCCACCATCTCCATGAATGGATGAGATTAAATCTCAATGGATGGATGAGATCATTTCACTTTTTGACTATAGGAAAATTAAAATTTTCTTAAGTCAAAATAATGAGAAAAAGTAAAATTCTACCTTTGGCCCACATGTGGGTCCCTATGCCAAATTTAGTGCACATCTAAATTTAGTTGAACACTCCCTCCTCTAACTCCATTTAACACTCCCTATTATAGAGAAAAGTGTTATGTACTATACCCAATTATCTTTGAGGTAGACAAATATGCCCCTTGCTAATTCCTTGGCCATAATAACAATTGTTTGATCCTCTATAGGCACATACTAGAGTTTGACTTTGCACCTTTGAACACAATCTCTGATATGGTGGTACTGAATCTCGATGTGCTTGCACTGGTCATGAAACATTGGATTTTCAGAAAGCTTGATGTAGCTCTGATTATCATAGTGTATGACTATGGGCTCCAACTTTTAATTGATCAACCCAACAAGTAGTTTCCTCAACCATATGGCCTTGCAAGCTACCAAGTTGCAGCCATGTACTCGGCCTCCGCTGAGCTCAATGCCACTGATCTCTACTTCATATTGAACCAGGAAGAAATTTTTGACTCAACACTAAAAGTACAACTTGAAATGTTCTTCCTGTCCGTTTAACCCCCTGCCCAATCTTCATTTGTGAAGCCCTGAAGCCTCACACCATCAACCTGCTTGTACAACAACCCATAATCCGTTGTGCCCCTTGTTGAGAAATCTAGGGGCAACAACGAAAGATGATTTCTCTTTTCTTGATAATTTTTTGTGGTGTATTTTTTACTTCACCTAATTATCTTCTTCTTTTACTTAATTATTGTTAGTGTTTTCTTCATCAAACAACTACCAAACTATAAATAAAAATAAGACAAAGGACACAATATATAGTCGATCAGCTAGGGCCAAAACCTCTCCAATCTGAGAGGAAAACTCACAAGAATTATTCTTCTATTAAAATCTTCAATTGATGAATTCCAAGAGTTAGACCCTAGACCAAAAAGCCCTCCAAGATCAAGTCAAATCAATCCTTTGATCAACTCTCTTTCCACAAAGTAAATGTTGGTCAAACTTGCTACAACACTCTTTGTTTTCGGCTTCTTCTCAAATCTTCGACCTCTATTATAGGTTTGTAATTTTCGGCCTACCTGAAATCTTCTGCAATTCTGCACATGTGGACATGTGAGGACATATCAAAAAGTCTTCTCTTCTTCTCTTGGGATTGCTCTTCTTTCTTGCCACTTCAGCATAGAAAAACTAACCTTTGATGCCTTGTTTCACCCTTCTTAGGATGATTGTAATTTTGATCCTCGTTGCAACATAAAGTAGCCTAAAAAATATTGCACATGTGGAATGTGTAGCCTAGAAACAATCTTTCTAACCTTCAGTTTCCTTCTCCTTGGATACTCGATTCTTTTGTTGGATATACCCTATCTCCTTTCTTCTAAATCGAACTTGATTGATGTGTTCACAAATGAGGTTGAGCTCTTCTATATATAGGCTTCCATTCATTCCTTATGATTCGACTTGTCACTTGATATGGTCGACTTGAAGTTTGCACATATGAAAAGGTCTTAGAGGGTCTTTGACTCTACTTGACTCAAATAATTTTTTTCCTTACAATATGTAACATGCCCAAGAGGGGTCTTTCATACATGACAATGACTCATAAGCCCTAGAAGCTCTCAATGGGAGCTTGACTTATAAAAATAAATTCCTTTTGAGCATGAAACCCATGCCTCAAGAACAACAATAATATTTTATTTTTTTTCAATACATCAAATACATAAAGTCATGATTACATGTGCCATTATGAAGACCGAATCTAGTTACATATTTCAACACTCCCTCTTAACTAGGGAGGTATTCATAATCCATACAAGGTACTTGGATATTCTCAATCTGAAGAATTCTCATAAGAGTCGGATTGGTAACCCATTTGTATAACATCATATCAACCAGCATTGTCACATAACAAGGCTTTGACTAACAACTCTTTCTCTCTCCACAATATCAAAGCACAATGTTGGTGAGACCAATGACTTATAGACACCATCATCATTGTCTTTCAAGGCACATACCCCACCTGGGTGTTCATAGGGTATGTCCTTCCAAGACTATTCTTATCTTGGATTCCCAGTCCTCAAAGAATATCGGTCCCGTACAACTACTCTTATCTTGGATGCCTACCTTATTGAAATATGTAACTATGTTTGATCTTCATAATTACTTTAATCATGATTTTATGTATTTAATGAAAAGAGAAAAATAAATTTATTATTGTAAGTCTTGAGGCATGGGTTTGATGCTCAAGAGAATTTATTTATAGGTCAAAGCACCCATTGAGTGCTTCTAAGTTTGTTATAAAGTCATTGAGTCATTGTCATGTATGAATGACCCATTTGGGCATGTTACATATTGTAAATAAAAAATTATTGAGTCATAATCAAGTCAAAAGACCCTCCAAGACCTCGTCATAGCACAAAGTTCAAGTTGGCCTAAGGAAACTTTTAGTCGGCCTAAAGGAAGCAATTCGACCCTATGTGAAGTTTATATAAAGAAGACCTCGACCTCATTGAACACACTCTCACTCACACAAGTTCGATCAAAAGGGCAAGAAGAAGTTCGAACAAGTTGAAGGCAAAGGAAGGAGTAAAATTCAAGCTATTTTGGATTTGTTTTTGGGTTACTTGTCTCCACACGTGCGAAGGAATTAGGGCACATATTGTTGCAGTAAAGCCGAATTACATAAATGAAGCTAAGTCATCAACACTACAAGGAAAGGACCCTCTAGCGAAGGTTATAAATGAGGTTTTTAGTGTGATAAAATTGGTCAAAATTGTAAAAAAAACCATTTGCTACAACATCTGTTTTTGGTAACGGAGGTTTTGACGGAGCTTCTAATGAAACTTCAACACAACTAAAAAAAATTGGGCAACCAGAGGTTTTTACTGATGTTTTTCTCATCGATGCGTGCATCATGTGTGAACGCACCGGTGCGGTTTACCCTGTACGCACTGGTACTATAAATATACTAAGAACCATGATAGAAAACAAATTTCGGAAGCCTCGAGGCATTTAACAATGTCCTGGTGCATGTCACCCATAAAGACGCACTGGGTCGATAAAAGGTGCATGCATCGACGCTGTTAAGGTATAAAAACACACCAGCGCCGTTAAGTTGTAAAAGTGCACCGGGTCATTTAGGTGTTAAAACGCACCGGGTCGTTAAGTTATATAAACACATCGGCGTGTCAAAGGCAAACCATACCGGTGCATGCAACACCTATCCGTCCACTCGGGTGGTCGTTATCGATAAAGCGCACGAAGCGTTCTAATTGGTATTGGTATTTGGTGCGGTGCTCATAGGTCGTAGAAACGCACCGGTGCGCAGTATCATACAAACGCACCGGTGCGCAGTAACTAACACACACCCGTGTTCATTTTCTATTTTTTAGAAACATCAACCTGTGATAGTGCAATTATTGTGATTTTTTAAAATTCATTATTCATCAAAATTCGACACATATCTTATAACAGTATTCATATCAATTGAATTTTTATTAGTGCATTTGAATGTGATGTTTAGATGAATTTGTTATATCATATCATTAGATTTCGCATATCTTCATTATAATATTTAATCATCCATATATTTAATCAGTGGTGTAACATTTCACAACAACAATGGACAACGCAATAGAAGAAATTAAAACGTATATATATATATATATATATATATATATATATATATATAAGACACTCTTTGTGATACAAAATGGGACAATTATTGGTATCCCTTTGTCTTTCAATTGGGACACTATGTCCATTACATTAAACAAAATGTCTGATTTCACAGACAAATATTTCAAAAAAAACAACGCCTTGCTTTGATATCCAAACATATTGATCACCATTCTTCACTAGAACTGTTGTCACTACTTGAGCTACTTCCATGACTTGGGTTATTTGGAGGAATGTTTTTTTCATTGTATTGATTGTTTTCTTCTTCTTCAAGTTCCATCTACAAACATAAAAATAAAGTGTAATGAGTGTATATACATTGGTGAGAATAATGAAAATTACAATATTAAATAATATACATCAATGTAAATCGAAAATAAATGTACCATAGCAAGAATTGACTTGTGAACTATACACATTCTTTCAAAACCAAATTTCATGTCATCTTTCAACAATTCATTTGTTAGCGCAATCCGATACTTTGTTTCTTGCAAGTTTTATACCCCATAAAAAATCATAGATTTAACATAAAAGATTTTTTTGTTCTATTAATTATAGAACTTTGCTGAGTAAAACAAGATAGATGCTTACAAATTCCACAATTAATTTCTGATATGCCAACATATACTGATAACTCATATTTAACCCAATGTTAATCAATATTCTGATGGTTCTTCTTTGTATGTTAGCACATGTTTGAAGACATTCAATGATGATTGTTGTAAAATAACTTAAAATATACAAAAATTAAATCTAGTTAAGTTGTTATAAGGAAGTAATAATTACTCACAAACATAGATATCAACCATTTTCTTCTTTGTCATCTTGTTTTATGCGCTAAATGGGTTCCATTTTCTTTTATTTTTTGCAAGAAAATATTTGAAAATTAATATTTAATGTTAAATTATTTAATTATTGTATCTAATCGAAAAATTCAATGATTACATATTACATTTGAAACACGTTGTTGTTGAGATGACTCCTCGTGCGATGCAATTATGTTAATTTCTTTTACCATCTCCTTGTACACTTTTTTGGACATTCCTACTGGCATATTTTTGATATCAGCTCGTTCATCCTTTGAGATTTTCATAATCTTCCTGAAAATATAACACGACAATAAACTATTTAATTTTTATACTGATATATGAAAACTAAATATAACAAAAGTGATATGTATAAATGATTGCTTTGTAGTAATATATACATATAATTCTAGAAAAACATTTAAAGGAATATTATTTTTTCAATCATTTTTCGTTGTATGTTTTTGCTATTAAAAGTTTGAAATGTTTCATTGACTAATTCTCTGGAAACTCATCATGCAGTTCAAATAAAATTTGGTTCTTGGAATCATTGGGTTGATTTTTGTATTGTATGTGGAAAGAACGTCTATACACTTGTTCTACTAGATCCCTCAAAGTTTTGTAAAACAAATTTCCCCTTTTGTTAACCTCCAGCACCACTCCAAATGAGTTAAAGAGCAATTCATTTTTATTTGCATGTTCTATTTTTTTCTTTTCTTAGAACATTTATTTTATTCATTATTGGTCCGTGTAGAACATTAAACATATCTGAATTAATAGACTGTTTGAAACATGTTATCTAATATTTTTAAGTATATTATTAATTAAACTTCAAAAAAGAAACTCATATTGGATCGATAGTATTTTTTCATTCACCTGATTCATACTTTTGAAAATTTTCCATCTATCTTTTACGCTCTTCTGGTCTTAGATCAGAAATAATATTATCAAGCTTCGTTATTTTGTAGATTTGTGTGATACACATTAAACAATACATATTAGTTAAACTTACATATAGTTCAAAAATAATAATTTTTGTAAATAATTTACAAAGAAGTTTTTTTTTTTTTTTGGATGTGTTATCAGTATTTTTGTTACTTGAAATCTTGCCAGCCATTTCTTTATCAATATAAAATCTGTAGCATTCCGTCATATATTTTATAAATAAATCACATATTTTTCAGGTAAAATAAAAATCAAGAAAAAAACAACACGCCTTTTGCAATTTATGCACCGAATGCAATGCGGTAGGTTCTTATAAACGCACCACAAATACAGTAGAAACACTATATAATGCTCTTTGTCAACAAGGAAACCCGGTGTGTTATATTAATTCAGAGCACCGATTAACATAAACATAAATTAATAAATTTTTTTATTATTATCAAAGTGTCTTGTCAATATGCTTCTGGTGCGCTATACTACAATCGTACACTGGTGCGCTATTTTAAACAGTGCACACCGATTAACAAAAGATGTTTTTTAAAAAGTCATGCAAGGGCCAATAGGGATTAGGATCTGAATGAAAAGCCCTAATTGTGAATTCCAATAAACAAGAAGAAGCAATGGTTTAACATAAGATTTTTTTTTTGTTTTTTTGCTTAATTTTAATTAAATGAAATAGGAATAGAGATTGTAAATGATTTTATTAGTAAAATGCACTGTAAAATAAATGTTTTATTATGCATTTATTAAATTTAACAAAAACTGTAAAAAAACAATTATTACAGTAAATTTTAACAATTTTACTATACTACAGGGCTTTTGTGTGAATCACTAGATGATTCAAATTCTGATTCTCTGAATAGTGTCGATGTTTGAAAGTATTTTGATGTTCCACAATGCTCTCGTTCTCTCTTGCTCCAAGTATGTCTCTCGTGCAAATCGCTCCCTGAAAAACTTTGCAAAAATAATGAAATAATAAATAACATTTACTATTTAAATATTTTTTTTTATGAAATTAGATTTTCCGAAAATCATTTACCGCTCTTTTTTCAATTTACCGTTTTTTTCTTTTTCTTGTCACTTCAAAAAAATAAAGTTGTGCTTTTTTTTCCCCAATATTCAGTGTGTTTGTTAACTAACAACACCAGTGCGTCTAGTAATAAAACCGCACCAGTGCGATGAACAGTACATTAGCACCAATAACAATAACTCTTTTTTTAAGGCATTAAAATTACTTTTAGGTATGTACACCCAAATTTATTCTTGATTTTGCTCAAATGTAGGGAGAAAATCTCATAATTATATCAAATGGACAATTTTTTAAAATCCAGCTCGTTCCATAATCTTTCTCAAATTCCATCACGGAGTTCTCTCTATCCATCTTCAAATGTAATTACTTCAGATTTTATTTATATTTTCATTATCTAATTGAATTTATTTATTTTATCCGTGTCAATCAGCTGAATAAAATTGATGTATACAAATTTGTAGGTTTATGCAGATTCAGAATCGAGTTCAGATGCACAAAATATTCAAATAGTTCCAAAACGTCGGAAGCTCTTATCAGGAGCAGCATACCGCAAGGCAGAGTTGGTAGATGAAAATGGATAGCCGCTTCACCCTGCCAATTGTAACATGCCATCTTCTAGCCACAATCTTAGGATAATTATGGTAATAATAATTGTTTGGTATAATGTAATTATTTCAACGTCAAACTAATTAATCATGCATTGGCGTGCTTACTAATTAATATCATCGATTTTGTACTAATCATGTTCAAATATTTTTTTTGAAATTATGAGGATTCTAGTGATGATGATTGGCCTACCTACCATCTTCCGTTGCACCGCGCGACACTGTCAAATAGAGAGATAAGGTTGAATTAAGAGAAAAACTCGGAGAGGAACGATACTAAGAATGGTCGAATCAACCACATATTCAATTCCTAGTACGTCCAGATTCACCAATTAGGAATGATTACATCAACAATTGTTGGTAATGGAGGCAATAAAATAGAGTTTGGTATGGATGACTACTTAAGGGATACAACTTCCACGGAGACAATGTTGTTAGATGCACTCCAGAATGATGATTAGCTAGGGGATGATGCTCATATCGTTGATACCTTTTTCAAAAGCCTTAAATTTGCTTCCACCACTCCTCTTTGGACCTAGCGATCAATCATAGTCTACCCAGTTGGGGACAACGATGTTACTGTACAACTTGAAAGCAAAGTTTGTCTTGTCAAATGCATGTTTCTTGGAAGTTTTGAGGTAATTTACCATCAAGTCCTTTATATTTTGAGAAATGTTGTCACACAATTACATTACAAATGGTCAATTTTATGAACGTTAATAATTATCGACATTAATGTACATTTAATATTTCCCATGAACAACTACAGGCTATTCAAAGATAATGTTATTCTGAGTGATAATGTCTTTCCCAGTAGCTACGAAGAGGCAAAGAAATTGTTGAAAATGTTGGGTGTTGAGTACATATCATATCATGCATGTCCAGATGATTGTATATAGAGGATAATATGAAGACAAAGAGATATGTCCGAAATGTGGGCATGACAGGTATGATAAATAAAAAAAGAAGGGTAAATAATGTGGTCCTCCTTTTAAGATATTGAGGCACATGCCTATAATCCCAAGGATTCAAAGGCTCTTTCATTGCAAAGAATTAGCTATGTTGCAGGGATGGCATGCCTCACACGGAAGTGAGTTGGGAGTTATGTGAATCCCAAAAAATTCAGTAGCCATGAAGCATATAGAGGATACATGGCCTGAAAAATTCAAGGATGTAGTACGAAGTCTACGACTCAGCATAGCCATGGATGGCGTCAACCCACTATTTTGTTTGGCCTGAAGTAGTGATCAATAACAATATCCCCCCATGGTTGTTTGTGAAGAATGAACATCTTATGTTGGTTCTCATAGTCCCTGGTAGAAGACAAGTGAAGAATATGGATGTCTACTTACAACCACTGGTAGATGAGTTGAAGGAATTATGGGATGGTATAAATGTGTATACAATGTATCAAGACCCATTGCAGTAGAGAGGAGTTTTACGTTGTATGGCATATGTGCTTACATGACACATGATTATCTAGACTTAGGAGTTTTCTCTGGTAAATTGCATGTTTATTGATTTGTTTATATACATAACAATATTCTTTTGCATATTAATTATTTAATTCGTTGTAATTGTTCTGATCTTCATGATATTCTTGAACGTGCCATGCATATTGTATACAATAATTTCGCTGGTCTTGTAACAAAAGGATATTATGGATGTAAATGTTGTGGACATTCTTTGAAAGCTAGATGGTCCAATGACCTATGAAAGCCAATGTATCACTGCTCCAGGGTATTCCTCCCAGAAGAACACCCTTACAGAAGAGAAACATTCGCTTTCAATGGTAAACGAGAGAGAACTCAAAGGTCTGCAATAATGACACCAGCTGAATGGCGTAGAGCATATGAGGGAGAGAAGGAGGAGGAGTTCATAGAAATGTTTGATTCAAATGGGGAGCCTATGTTCGATGATCTAGAATTATTTGACAACTCTGTTGAGAAATTTCCCATTGAGATGAAAAGGAAATTTATCTTTTATAACCTCCCATATTGGGAGCATCTTAAGATTACCCACTTATTAGATCCCATGCATATATTTAAAAATGTTTCATCTTCTTTATGGAGGCACATATCATCGAAACAAAGTGACACATTGGTTGTTGGAAAAGATCTTATTACTTCAAAAACTAAAAAGAAACATAGGCCAAGACGATCAGAAAGTACAGGATCATAGGCTGGTCCCTCTAATTGGTATTTCAAAGAAGGTGATGTCCCATGGATTTAAAAAAAAGATTATCTTTCTCTGGCAAAGGAAGTTATAATGGGTGTGAGGGTGCCATCTTCATATGGTTCTTCACTACGACATTGCTTCACTGTGGAAGAGAATTTGTCGGGGTTTAAATCGCATGACCATTTGAATCTTCTAAGAGCACATTAGAAGATATGGCACATTTAAATAATTTAGATATTTGCCATATCTAAATTATTTGCATTTTTACGTTGGATCACGTCAAAGAAGATTCATCTGGCTAGCATTCCACAGTGGCGTCAAGAGATAGTTGAGATTGTTTATATGTTTGAGAAGGAACTGCCAACGAGTTTCATGGACTTGCAAGTTCATCTTCTAATCCACCTAGTAGATGAGGTTGAATTAGTTGGGGTGGTTTCTTGTCGTTGAATGTTCTTCTTAGAGAGGTACATGAAGAAATTGAATGGTTTTTTTCCACAAAGGGAAAAACCCGAGGGGTATATGGTAGAGGGGTACATATCATATGAGTCTTTCTATTATGCCAGTGAGTACATCAAGCAGATCGATGAGTCTTTCTATTATGCCAATGAGTACATCAAGCAGATCGACAACAGACCATGTGCGGTGATTTGGGACGATGAAAGGGATGAAGACAAAAGAGAAGGGGAGTTTCTCCAAATAAATGGAAAAAGGCGCTTGGTAAAGAGTAAGCGACTTATAATTTTTCAAATTTACACAAAGTAAATATTCACGTTGAACTTCGATATAATGTATATTTTGATCTCATATGTACTATATGTCGTTTTTATTTCATCAGCGAATGCAGAAATTCAAACAATCAATAAATTCGTTCTTTACAATTCCGAATGTGACACAACCGTGGGTCGCATTGTACAAACAAAAGAGGATGAAATGGGATAGTGATAGGAAATAATTCAGATGGTTGAATCGTAGAAGCATGCCTTATCACGATCATTTAAAAGAAAATATGCCAATTATATGGCCCAACAGTTGGGGGTTGCTGACCAAGTCAGAAATAAATACGGTGCAACCGGTCGTTACCCGTGTGCTGAAGAGGATGCACTAAACGTAGGGATTAGGTGCAGCAACTCGGTAATAATCTATTTATGTACATTTTAAACTTAATACTGCACCTTTGAAATATAACATCTATATTTTATATTTTAACAGTTGGGTTATTAGACACATGAAACTATGGTTTTTTAATTTTTTTATAAGTGCATTTGTTTCCATCTATGTGGGCATATGGACACCATTTTTGCACAGAAAATGTTGATGATGGACACATGCCACAAGACTATGGATTGGAAGTCGAGTTCGATCAATCTAGTCGAGCTAGCCACCGTGATCAAAACCTAATACGAGGGACGTTAGGTTATGTCAGAAAGATACAAGAGATCATTGAAGTGGACTTCTCTTCTTTCCAATGTGTTATTTTTAGGTGCAAGTGGTGGGACACCTTTGATCAGAATAATGTAAAAGAAGATCGCGATAGTAGGCTGATATGTATCAAATATAGAAATATGTGGGATGAAGTTAAGGAGCCTTATGTTTCCTCCAAACACTACAACCAGGTGTTTTTTTACCCAGATGTGTTGGATAGGGATTGGTGGTTCGTATTCAGACATGAACCTAGATCAAAACATATTTTTGAGAACAATAGTGTTATCATGCAAAGCGAGTTGGAAGATAATGAGGGTGATCATGAGAACAAAGAGTGATATGGTACATGTGTTGTTTCATCATTTATACTATTTAAGATGGGTTTTTATAAAGAAGAGGACTTAACCTTATAACTAAGACTCTTTTTTTTCGAAACATTATAATATGCATTTTGAATTAATTGGTTTGCATTGTGTTAATGCTAAAATCATTTCACTTGATAATTTGAAATTATGTTGATCTCGAAAACAATGCACTGTATCAAGTTCTTTTTTTATGTCAATTCCTAAAATAATACAACAACTTGATTGCTTTAAATGGTTTTTCACTATATCACTACTTAAATAAATTGTTGGAACAAGGTCTCCCACGAAGCTGCGAATCTGGTCCATTTTGTATATTTTTTATTATATTTAGTTTAACGCAGGGGTTTTGGGGTGGGTCAAAGCCCCTAATGCATTGTAAGCAGGTCAAGGGTAGACCAAGAGTCTGCAAACCACGGTTTGCAGACCATTGGATGCGTAGGCTAAAGTAATATAAATAGTTGAACCTTTTTTTAGTAGAAGGGCGAAGATGAATAGAGATTGATTCGAAGTACGAATTGCTAGATCTTGGGTTGGGTTGTTTGGGTTAGGACTCCTGTTGGCCGTGTGTGCGGAGATCCTCTGTCCTGTTGTGTGTGGACCCTGCTGGCTATGTGCACAGGTGGTATTTGGGGAATGTAAGAGTATTTTTGATAAGTAATATATGTGCAGTATTGTTGAACATATGATGTTGTCTGGATCTGTTCTATTATGATTGATGCGAACTAAGATTGTCTGCTTACGCTGCGAATTCGTCTGTTTTATCTCTGGTATTTGCACTTAGTATATTACTGTGATAAGACTGTAGTCACACTTACTGATTGCATGTATGTTAATAAACACGAACTATCTGTGTTGACAATATTGGCTGCGATTATGCTGTTTTATGGTTGTAATTGATGATACGCACGTGGATGCGAACCTGCTAGAGCAGATCTGATAAGAACTATACTTTGGCTACATTCTGGAACCATGCGAATCACCCCTCCATGTAGATCTGATAATTGTGGGCATGTGTTATTACCTACTCTCTCTTAGGGTGCAGAAGCCTAGTTCCAACACCCTCCCATACTGCTTCGGGTGAGACTTTGACCTGCACAAGCGGGTCACTGCCGAAAGGGCCAATAGTATAGGGGTTTTTTGGAAAACTTTCACCTCCGAACCTTGGTCAAGACCCCTCAAGCCAATAAATGGTTCCATTGTCGGGACCAGGAGCATTTTGAGGGAGAGATTTGGTAATACCAAGGCCGTATTGGAAGCCTGAAAATAAAGAAATTGACAAGTGGTTTGAAAATCAAGTTTAGGAATTCGTTGTAAAAGAAAATCGCAATATGAACTTAACTGCGGAGGAGTGGAAAAATAAGTATATTTTCTTGGAAATCTACGATATTTTCTTCGTAACTTTTGCAATCGAGCTGCAGGAGTGGCTCGCAAGGCTGGTCGATTTTCAGAAGTGTTGGAAAGACGAACGGGTCACGTATTGGACCCCAGAACTAATCCGACAGTTGGAAAAGACTGAAAATACCATTACTCGCTCAGTAGATCATTGGGTGGATAGTGTGATAGGAGGATTTGTGACCGAATTTGCAATCGATCAATTTGTATCCTACTCAGAAGCGGAGTGGAGGTTCTTCAAGGGTTTTCGGGGTAAGTTTCTAAAAACTTTGCCATTATTAATTAAGATCTTATTGTGCGAGAAAAGTATCATGTGTAGCCATACCGAGTGAATGAACTCCGATCAAAGTGAGGGTACAACGCACAGTGGTAAGTACTACAAAACTAATCAAGAGGAAGATCGATCTGTCTATAGTGCAGTGACTAATTTTGCTGCGCATAGCCCCCCATCAACACCATCTTCCAATCCTCGTAAGGGCAAGAACTCACCTTCGCCACCACCGGAAGACGATATGGCTTCATAGATGAAGTTAGCCACCTTCAAGGGTGTGGGGGACGAAGATATGTATCAATTCTAGTTTTTCGCAGGGTCTGTATGGACTCCGTAGAATGTAGCGAGCGATGCTGTGAAAAGAGCGCAGTTGTCTCTTGCTTTTGAAGGAAGGGCCCTGGACTGGTACATGGGATACCTCGACCAACATGCGAACACGAGCATCGAGGACATTAAGAACACCTTGAAGCAACAGTTCAAGAAGGCTAAGGCCTACTCCTAGATAGTGAACGATGTGAAATATTTCAAACAAGGTCCATCTGAGTCTGTATGGGAAGCTGATCAGTGATTGAAAAAAGTAATCAGAGAAGGAGGATTCCAGTATGATGACAGGTAGCATGCGGAGTGGTTCATTTCAATGTTGTTGCCCCACTTACGCGTACCGATGAGTCACCAAGACATTGAGTCGCAGGAGAAGCCCTTGGAGATAGCAATGAAGTTGGAGGTTGCGCCACAAGATGAAACCCAGTTGGGTGTACAACAAATACAAGGCCACCTGGAAGCAATGCACATGGAAATCCAGAATCTGCGAAAGGAATGAGCAGAGGCTAGCCCTGACAAGTGGTGCATACGATGCAGGGTGAATGGCCACACTAAGGATAATTGTCTGTTATTAGCAGACTACTGCAGGCTGGAGGACCTAACCTGCTGCACCCTAGAGAAGCTGTGAGGCCAAGTAGGCCAGCACCATGGTGTGACGACTGTCGCGTTGCGGGGTTGCACGACACCAACCACTGCCCTCGCCTTGCTGCTTGTATTCCAGAGGTTAAGCAACAATGGTGCAGGTTTTGTAGGTCTGTGGGGCATGATGAGCAGAACTGCCGAACTTATGATCTGCTGATAGACCGAGGAAACATCTATAGGGTACAGACAGATCCTTCGTCACCAAGAACCCCCTTCGGTATCGGGGGCTTCCACGTTAGGGGTAGGGGAGGGGCCAAGGCAGAAGCGTAGGTAGGGGAAGAGGCCAACTAATCTGTTATAACTTCGGGGAGATAGGTTACTTTGCAAGGGACTGTCAAACCCTACAAGGCAATCCTGTAGGTATTGCAGGCAGCTAGATCATGTGATCGAGGACTGCCCGATTTTGATGGCTAAGGTGTAGGAGAAACAACAGACACCTACGCAGAATGTGAAAATGGTTGCAATGAAGCCTAAGAAAGAGGGACCAAGTATTAATATCATAACCCGTAGCGGCCTAGCCACCAGGGGGGCTAAAGAGAAAGCTACGGATGAGCCTCTGATAAAAAAAGCGGTCATCAAATCAGAGGGCCTGGACCTACAAAAGGAAAGGAAAACCTTTATCGCAACTCAGCAGGACTTCATAGAAGCATCTACTTCACAGGTCCCTGCGGCCACCAAAGAAGGGGAGGGGGTCCGACTATTTTTACAATCATGCATGAAACTGCTGCGTAGCCAGCAGGCCGCTGAGAACCTCCAGGCACTATTAAATAGTTGCGCCGAGAAAACCAACCCGCCCATGGAAGTTAAGGATGTAAACACACTGTACAAGTACAAGAAACGCACTGGTAGGGAAATGCGGCTCACAGCACAAATCGGGGATTATGAAATGGAGCAAGTTATTTTGGATCTAGGGTCGGACGCGAACGTACTACCCAAGCAAACTTGGCAGCGCATGGGAGAACCCAAGTTGGAATGGTCCACTATCCAGCTACGCATGGCCAATCAGTAGAAGATCATACTGTTAGGAAGGTTATCACAGATTGTAGTGGATATTGCAAGAGTTAAGGTCTGGGTCGACTTCGAGGTCATTCAGATTGTGGAAGATGCGGACCCTTATCCTGCGCTCCTAGGGTTAGATTGGGCCATCGACATGGGCGGTATTATCAACTTGAAGAAGAGAAGCATGGTATTTGAGAACGAGTGATAGTCCCTTTAGACCCCGCAGAAGGAGAAAGGTATACGGAAACGGTGCGTATCGATGAGGAGGTAGATCACATCTACAAGTTAACTACGCAGGATGAAGATTGGATCAACCCTACAGCTGATAATATGCTCTACTGGGAAAAGGATAGTGACTGTTTTTGTGACTCTGACGAAGAACTAGAAAATTGGAAAAATTGGTTGCACGATGTATCTGCGTTGCAATGTCTCAGAATTTCAATGGATTCCCAATGTATATCTTCAGAGGTAAGAGATCTACCCTAATTTGATGGTTCTGGTAGAATTAAGGAATTTTTGCAAGCATTCGAAGCTGAAGCTACAAAGGAACGAAGGTTATGGACCCTCAATCTCGCCCTACGTGCAACGCCTACGAAGTGGTGGGATGAGCACAAGGCCGCATTCCAGGAATGGGGGGCATGTCGGACTATGTTACTCCTATGCTTCGAACCTCTGGTTCACTTACGCAGGGAACAACCCAGACTGGTAATCCGAGGTTGTGCAAATTTGCACAAGCTAACTACCGTTGGCGGGAAAGGGTGCATGAATGATAGGTGCATCTCCTACAGAAACTCTCTCAAGATGGTGGATACTATGGAAGCTGCAGATCTGGCAGCGCCTACAGCTATGAAACAACTGCGCTCGCTCCTCCACTTCCCAGGCTACTACAGAAAAACCAGGCAGGAGTACGCATTGATCACAACGCCTCTGAATGAGCTACTTCACAAGGCCATTTCAATTCACAGGGATGCTGAATGTCAAGGGGGCTTCAAATTAGTAAAGAAAACAATAGGCTCACTCAGAAGGCAGATGGAACATTGGCTGGACCACCATGCAGACAGAAGGCCCACCGAACGCACACAGGCGCGATGGGAGCACAGGTGTGCGTTGAGCGCACCAGAGCTGCGAAAACTAGCCGTTGGGACAGTCAAATCAAGTAAAATGCAAAATCTACCGTTGAATGGAGTGGGCGGTTGGCATTTAATGAGGCGATTGCGGGATATTTTTTACCGTTTATATGATGGTGAGTTCCAAGTGTAGCTTGCCCAACCATTGACCACTCACATTATTTATAAAATGGGTCGAACAGACCAGAAAAGGGTTCTGTATCAGTTGTATAGCTTGTACTTGGAATATCTTACCGTGACGATTTGGTGTTGCAAGACGCTTTATGTTTACAGTATCTCCTTCATGTCCAAGCAACCTACCCCCTCGAACAATAGCAACCCAGAGTTTGTTTTTCGCGCCAGGATGACGGCTACGAACCCTGCTGAGCCTTCTGAACCAATGACTTCAGTAGAATAGGGGACTGAGGAAGCGGTGGAAATCGAGTCTGAGGCATAAGAGATTCTCTCCACACTGAGCCCAACCACAAAGAAGGGAAAAGCAAAGGCACAAAGCTCCGGAAAGCCCCCGAAGCCCACAAACTGGGCTGCAGGAAAGCCGCGAACTTCCCTGCAAATCGCAAAATTGCCGCAGGCAGCTCGGGAGGAAGCACCACCCGTCGAGCCAATTCACAAGTTACCTCCCTTTGTTCGACCACGCAGGACATCGACGCACACGCCGAAGAATCTTGATGGCCTGGTCACTTACCTGCAGATGCCACTGACCCCAGGCGAGGTCCCCATCATTGGCAAACCTTTTGGTAAGCTTCATGAGGTCAATTTTGACGATCACGACCTAGCCAACTTCGAAGCATTCCCTTAAATAGCACCTGCGTTATACCTTGACTCAATTCATGATGACAATGGAGTTATAGTCATCCCCCAGCGCTTGGTGCGTGGGTTGGCCAGGTCCGGGCTCCTGAACTTACTCAGGATGCCCCATTTTAGTCATTAAAATATTACGGACCGACTCGCATGGCAGCTGCTCGCCCTAATTCACGAAGGTTGCATGTGGATCCAGGACAAGACTCCTTTTAATGTTGTGCTAATTCATAGGATTACTGGTCTCCCGATGAATGGGCCAAGCCCTCTGGAGAGAGTGGGTAAGAAGTACGAAGGCGATACTATTGAATTTGTGCGCCAAAAATACAAGGTGGAGCGGAATACCTGAGGCTTTATCATCAAATCCATATATGATCCTGCTACGCAGTTGGGCGTGATGTTGCTAGCATGCAAGTTGATGCGGAAATGCCAAGTCGCCACCGCCCTCGCCTATGTGATCCAGCTAGCAGGCCAATGTGGGAAGGGGGTCTGTTTCAATTGGGCTCAGTACTTATGTGACGAATTTTTGGCCTACATCCGAGAATCCCAAGACTTAGGGCGCACCTTTTGTTACTCGTGGTTGCTGTTCCTCATAGCGTTGGTCACCTGGGAAGCTCCTGCGGAGTCCGTCCTCCCTGAGCTAACCCCAGATATGTGTGAAGGAGCCCGTTATGCGCACTTGTAGGACTCCAAGGATGCACAATGCATAGATGAAAATCAAGTATTTTGGGTCCTCTTCCAAAGCAGCATGGCAGCTGCCATCAACTCTCAACCCCGCTTATCACCAACAGAGTACGACAGGTACAAGAGCATTGCGACCTTTCAAGTGACCATGCACAACATACATATTAAGAGCCGCAAGGAGAAAGCTTGGACTTCGCTCCCCTATATGGTCGTGGACGAAGAAATTGACAATGTTATTACACTCTGGCCCCCGCAGTGGAAGATTGGCTTCAAAACCAGGGTGTAGGGCCCTAAAGATGCCAACAAAACACAGGTAATTCCCCTTGTCACTATTAAGGATATTGGAGGCTCCAACAAAAGTACCGGGAAGGACACAGAACTAGCTGCGAAGAAAGATGGGCAGCGGAAGTGGACTTATGAGAAGGACGTTGAAGTAGCAACACCAAAATATTTGCAGCCCGACTTAGGGACAGAAGGAGGGGATGCAGAAGGCGCTGCATCCCCTGGCAGAGCGAACCGCACAAGCGACCCTGCCAAAGGACCCCGGAAGAAGTAGCGCACTCACCGGACAAAACACGATGAAACTGTCACCTTGACTGACGGTGACCTTGAATAGATTGCTGATGCAGTCTCTCTAGCCACACAGGATCGATGGGAAGCCCTCGAAGGATAGCATAAGGTTGCGCTCGCTACATTACAAGCCAAGCTCCGCGAGCTGCAACTAAATACCAACACACTGCACACCAGTGTGACTTTGGTACAGACGTCGTAAACCACCAGTAGTGTTATGCTCACAACAATAGAAAGACGCCTCTGCCCTTTTCCTGGCGCTGCCCTTATGATCAGTCCGCCCGACCTGAGCACACAGGTCCATAGTTGCCAAGAGGTACAACTATACTTAGCCAAACTACCCCAAGATGCTTTGTAGGGGCTCCACACGGGTATATTTCAAGAGATTCAGCACCAGGACCTACATATTCACCAACATCTAGGCTTGGTTGAGAAAATGATCATCGAAAGAAATGCCACAATCGCCCTTGCCACCACGCAGCAGAAGGAGCTCGAAAGATTCATTCACCAGCTCTGCGTAGCAGTTCCAGCAGAGATTCCGGCTACCGCTACGCCCTAGGCAGAGTTGGAGGGGTTGTTCGCCGCATTGAAGGCATCTCGAACAGAGGTTGCAGAGGTTAAGTCACAGATGGAGCAGCAGATTGCCAATCTGCAAGATAAATTGCAGCCTGAAACACCTCCGAAGGTACGGGCCCAGCGATCTGCGCTGGTCACCGCAGCTACGAATGTCATCACAGGGCAGATCGCGCAGGGTGCTCAACTAATGGAAACTTCCATGCAGCTATGGACCAAGGTCCAACGCGATCCGCTCCTGTGAGAAATAACCCAGGCCCTGCAGTAGAAAGAGGAGACGTTTGAAACATTGGGAGCCACCCTGCCCATGTTGGTTCCTGCTTAGCGCATGGCACGACTACGAACCAGCCAAGACCTCCAAGCGAAGATAGAAGAGCTTCGACAAAAGAAGAAGGCCCTCAACGACCGCCTGAAGCCTTAGGTTGCTGACGCCCTTAAATTGTCGCAGGATTTTGATGTAGCTGTGAAGCAGCTCAACCAGACTTTGGAAAGTGTCACCGCTGCGACAAAAGGCCCAATTTCACAGAAATTGGTCGACATCGCCCAGAATACTGCTGCCAAAAGCAAATTCGTGCTGCCCCCATTGGATGAAGCGATCAAACTATTGCAGGTGCAGGTGGAGACCCCACCATCTCAGTGACTCGGGACGAGTCACAAGATTGTGTTGGGGGACTGTTGGAACAGGGTCTCCCACGAAGCTGCGAATCTGGTCCATCTTGTATATTTTTTATTATATTTAGTCTAATGCAGGGGTTTTGGGGCGGGTCAAAGCCCCTAATGCATTGTAAGCGGGTCAAGGGTAGACCAAGAGTTCGCAAACCACGGTTTGCGGACTATTGGATGTGTAGGCTACAGTAATATAAATAGTTGAACCTTTTTTTAGTAGAAGGGCGAAGATGAATAGAGATTGATGCGAAGTACAAATTGTTAGATCTTGGGTTGGGTTGTTTGGGTTAGGACTCCTACTGGCTGTGTGCACAGAGATCCTCTGTCCTGCTGTGTGCGCAGAGATCCTCTGTCCTGCTGTGTGCGCAGGTGGTATTTGGGGAATGTAAAAGGATTTTTGATAAGTAATATATGTGAAGTATTGTTGAACATATGATGTTGCCTGGATCTGTTCTATTATGATTGATGTGAACTAAGATTGTCTGCTTAAGCTGTGAACTCGTCTATTTTATCTCTGGTATTTTCACTTAGTATATTATTGTGATAAGACTGTTGTCGCACTTACTGATTGCATCTCTATTGATAAACGCAAATTATTTGTGTTGACAATATTGGCTGCGATTATGTTGTTTTATGGTTGTAATTGATGATACGCACGTGGATGCGAACCTGCTAGAGCATATCTGATAAGAATTATAGTCTGGCTACGTTCTGGAACCATGTGAATCACCCCTCTGTGTAGATCTGATAATTGTGGACTTGCGTTATTACCTACTCTCTCTTAGGGTGCGGAAACCTAGTTCCAGCACCCTCCCAAAATGCTTCAGGTGAGAATTTGACCTGCGCAAGTGAATCACTGCTGAAAGGGCCAGTAGTATAGGGTTTTGTTGGAAAACTTTCACCTTTGAACCTGGGTTAGGACCCCTCAAGCCAACATAAATGCACCCTATATATATGTGTGTGTGTGATATCTTCAAAATTTTTAAAAATGTATTAATGTATACTGTTATTTTTGTATGTAAGATCGTAATAAAATAATGATAATTCTAAACATGAATTTATTTGCATTATTTTCTAAATTTTATTATATTACAAAAAATTATATTATTCTAGATTTATTATTTTACAATTATTTATATTCATACAAATTTACAATTATGTTAATTTAACAATATTTACGGTATACATTTTACTTATGGTAGTTTGGTTCAAAATTGACAATTAATTTACAATTTTACAAATTTTACAATTTTAATAAAATTGAATCTTGACAATACATACAATTACAATTTTGCAATTTCACAATACAGTTACAATTACAATTTTTCAAATATTTTACATACAATTACAATTTTACAATTTTACAATACAATTACAATTTTACAAATATTTTACATACAATTACAATTACAATTTTACATACAATTATAATTACAATTACACAATTTTACAATTACCAATACATAATATTTAATAAATATCATGATTTAATATTAAAATTAAATATCACAATCATGATAACCATCGTAAAAAAATCATATTCTAAAATACACATTCAGATTCGCTAACATTATCTAATTATCGTGATCATGATCATCTAACAAAACACAAGCATTGTATAACTTCATCACAACACAAACATCAAATATACATCTCATGTCAAATAGTTGCTATCACAAACACATCTATCTGCAAGCACATTAAATGAACATATCTAACATGACCTAACAATATACACATCATGATTAACACCAACATGTAAATTAAGTACATCAACATGAACATAAAATACATGAACCGTATATATATATATATATATATATATAATGTCAAAAATATACAACTGTAATATAACTGCATATAAATGTCAAATATCTGGTGGTACTACATCAATATTATAACTAGTACTAGTCGAGGCTTGCTCAGTCGATGGTGCAGCCTCATGGTCAGATGGATGAGGTGCCTGATGATTAGATGGTGCAGTATGCTCAGGAGGTTCCTGCTGATGAGTCGATGGTGCAACCTGCTCAGTGGATGGTGCCTGCTCAAATGGACCTGCCTGCACAGTCGATGGCCGTGTCTACTCAGGACTAGGTGCCTGCTGAGATGGTGACTGCTCAGAAGATGCCTGTCGATCATGACTCGATGATGGTTGCTCATCTTCGGCTCGAGGTGAAGGAGGAGGAGGTGGAGTACTAGAATGATGATCACTCCCCTCGTGATCATGATCATCTGATGAGTTGCTCTTTTGCGCATCTCCACGATGCATATCCCTCCTGGCCGCCAGTAACCTGGAAGCTCCAACGATATGACGCATAAGGGTCATAATATCACGAGGCATGTCTCTCCAGAGCTCCATGAGACTACGATCAGCCTGGATCTCTCTAATCGTATCAGGGTGGACTCCTTCATCAACCAGGAGTCAACATAGTCGGTCACCCAACTCCATCCTAAATCGGATGTCCGCCCTACATCGCATCCTCACGGGTATCTGCATCCGAGGATTAGGTCTGTCACCCTGATATGCAGCTTCCGCCATATCCTCATCATGGTATAATAGGTCATCCGGTGGGGGTGGAATCATGTTCCCAATGAATGTGCTAATATCTACCAAATATATAGTACACAACAATAATCAGACAATTTCATTAAACAACCTAGTAAAACAAGTTAAAGAACGTGTTAGAATAAATTTTATTCTAATTAATTAATTAAGACAATAAAATGAAACTATATTATTTATAAATAATAATAAAAACGAATATTACCTCTAGCATCCGGTGGCTCATATTGTGTGAAGAGGATGTTGGTACACCCTCGCCAATCCAAACCCATGTACGAACACGACACCATCACAAACGAGTGATCATCAACACTAGCTAGCATCTCCAGTGCATCACTAGATATCCTGGCCAGATAGTTGGATAGGCCCCTATTGGGCATCATCTGACCCCACATCTGCATCTGTACTTGTAATATCGACCTACGAGGTATTCGAACAAAAGTGGGCCTCGTCTCCGGAAGCCTCTCAAAAAACAAACAAAATAACTCTGAAGCAAAAGGGAAGGTCAACCTCCCACGTGCCTGAGAAGGACATCTATCTAATGCTATACAAAACTGTAGCAAAAAAAATGGCAGATCATCTCACAAGTCATGGCATCTGGAATAAAGAATCAGCATAAATAAAAAGTGGGCAACTAATGCGTTGCTCGCCACTAGTATATTGTGAAATGGTCGTCAGTAGTAGTGAAAGGCACCTCACCTCCTCTGGACCAAATACAGCAATGCATAACTGACCATCGGACACCTGAAAATCTGTAGGAGAAAGTATATCGTCCCTAATGTATCTCTGGGAGTACACCAACTGACTCCCTACTGCATAATTGACAGAGACATTTGGGAACTAGGGCAAATCCTGCCCTCTCATAGATAGATCAGTAATAAAATAAATGTCCTCTTTAGTGGGCTCATACCACTGGCCAAGACCGACCCGGAAAGCCTGTCGGTGGGCATCCCACCTATAGATTAGTTTTCCCAATAACCCATTGTTCCCCTTTAGGGATGTATCTTCCTCGTAGAACTTGAGGAGGCCTACCTCCCTTAAGAGCAACTGGGTGGGTGTTGTAATAGGGCGAGGGTACAAAAGTCTCTCCCTCTCCCATGCCTCTCATTGTTGAATCATGTTATAATGGTCCTCCATATGCTCTCTCCATTGACGTCTCTGAATGATTCACACATTAAATACATTTTTTTTATAAAATGAGATATATATATATATATATATATATATATATATATATATATATTATTGAAAAAAAACACTCGGTGCGCCCAAAAAAACAGTCACGCACCGCTACCAGTGCGTACTCATTTATCATGCATCGCCTACGGTGCGCATGAAAAAATCTCGCGCACCGCGCAAACAGAAAATCTTTCTTGTGCGGTGCGTTGAAAAAAATATCTGCCCCGAGGTGGTTAGTTTGGTCAACGCATCGCTTGACAGCAATACATAATTAACGATGCGGTCCGATAAACCACTGCATCGTCGTACAACCGTACATAGTGGTGTTATTTTTAACAATTTTATATGGTCGGTGCAACCAACAACCGACATGCACCACACTATTTTAGTGTTACAGCGGTGCACGTTTTCTCGATATCGCACCAAAACCTGATGCGGTTTCCATTAACACCATTCGCGGTGCAGCTTGTAAATTTACAGGCAGCACTCTGAATGGTGCAAGCCGAATAGCTTGAACGCACCACACAATTTTCTTTATTTTTATTTTTTAACGGTAAATTTTAAGTGAATTTGAGAAATTAATCCGCTAAAAGGTTAAGTTACTAAGAAACAAGTAAATTACATGCACATTTGTGAGTCGAGGAGGCATGTTTGCTGAGGAATACTAAAAACAAATTTGTCCACTATTTTCGAAAATTTGAACTCCACATAGCGAGCAATGGAAGAAAGTAATGCAGGAAATGGGAGCACTAATGGTTGGGCGTCTCAAAGAACACAAACTCACACCGGTTCTTGAGAGCTCTAGAACACTGAACAAGTAAAAATGAGGTTTTTTACAGCCGGTAATTTTTTTAAATTAACCCTTTTTCGGTGTGCTCAATTATCAAACACACTGGGAGGTTTTATTAATGGCACACCGCACTTCGTTACAGTGCGCTGGATTACTGAGACAAACCTAGCTTGTTTGTACGTAGAGCACAGTGTCTCGGTGTGTCATTTGATAGTACGCACCGGTGCGTTGGAGTACTGAGACGCACCGGGCTGGTTTGTATGGAGAGCACAGTGTCTCGGTGTGCCATTTGATAGTACACACCAATGCACTTTTCATAAAATGCATCGGTGCGTGTTATGACTAGAAACACACCGCAAATAAAACTTCTGCAAAAACCTCCACCTACCAACCTTGTCTAATGACCTTCACTACAAACGAATATCTGGGCTATTTTTATAAGGGTTTCCTAAAAAAAATCTACTAGAGGGTATTTTCCTTGTAGTGCAAGTAAATTAATTTTGGAAGTTGAGTTCTCTAAGAGAGAGAATATACCCAAGCGAAGAAGAGAAATTGCAGTTGCAGTCAAAGTTGTTGTTTTTGGGCAAGTCTAAGTTGCAGTTTCTGGGCAAATCAAAATTGTAGTGTTTGAACAAGTTGTAATTGTTGTTGCTGGAAGGAAAAACTATTCAAAGAGAAAGCATTGACTTGGTCTTGGAGGGGTGGTCAAGAGTCTAGGTCTTGGAATTCGTCAATTGAAGATTCTATAAGAAGAAGAATTCTTGTGGGTTTTCCTCTTAGGTAGGAGAGGTTTTGGCCCTGTTTGATCGTCTACATCTTATGTCCTTTGTCTCATTGTTCATTATGGTTTGGTAGTTATTTGATGAAGAAGAACACATAATAATAATCAAATACAAGAAGAACCTAATTAAGAAAAGTAAAAATTCCTCACAAGTAGTTATCATTATAATAGAAATCATCTAATATATTTGTCGTAGATTTATCAACATACCTCGTCCTCAAAGAGTATCGGATGCTAGATGCTTACCCAATCCTCCATTCTCTCTTCCAAAGCGAAGACAAGAATGATGTTTTTATCTCTCCCTCTCAACTAGGGAGGATATACCCATTCCAACGAAGGAATGTACCCATTCCTATAAAAGGAATGTACCCAAGCTCCCTCTTATCCAAGAACTTTTCCATGCTCCCTCTTAACCAGGGACTTGTTTCTAGCAGCTTTTTGCTCTAGGTGGAGATTATTGGATTGTCAGCTGCTTGTGAAGCTCCTTCTTTCAATGTCATGAAGTTCATTTTTAATGTTATGGAGCCTTCATCTTTTGGGACTTCTTTGTCTTCATATATTTTCCCAAGGTCTTCATATCTTTTCCCATGGAGATATCATGGCCAATTCTTTAGTTATCAAATGTTCATTTCTTTTTCTATGTGACCATAGTTGCATCTTTCTTAATCTCTTTTTTCTTTATTCACATATTGCTTCCAGAGAACTTCCATTCATAGGTCCTTCATCTTTATCAACCACTTCATATTCCATATGAGGACATATTATGTTGATTGCATCTAGTCAATATATGAACCATGCCTTTATGCATCCTTTTAACGAAAGAGATCCCTTTCCTTTGATCATATGACTTAATTTATCAAACATATCCATACATAACTCTTTTCTTATTTTGGTCATCTAGCCTTACTTTAGCAACTTCTTTCCTTTTATTGAAAGTATTTCAACCATTTCAACATGTTGCATTCCTAACACATTCTGGTGTGGCCATCAATAAATGTCATCATATATTTATTACCATTTGCAGAAGGAAAAATAATTGGGCCACATAAATCATAATGAATGAGTTCAATTTTTCTATGTGCCCTGGAATGAGAATCATGAAAATACTATTTGTTGTGCTTTCCTAAGATACAAACATCACATTGCTTAATTTTCCTAGGAATTGTAAGCAAACCAGTAACACCATTTTTATTCAACAAATGGAGGTTGTCATATTTCAAGTGTCCAAATCTAACATGCCGTAAAAGACTTGATGGAAATGTACCTTCATCATAGTGAGAACTCTATGAAAAGTTTTGTGCATGAGCAAAGGTTCCTTGCATCTTCAGAAGTCTTTCTTCCTCTATCCCAGTCATGACAAGTGAGCAATATGATGCTTTTCTGATTGTAAAATTTTAATGTAGATTCGAAACTGCTCATCTAATGTACTAAAACATAAGACTCAAATCTACTTTACTCATATGTAGAAGAAAATTCACGACCGAGGGCACATATCAAAAACATGCACCATGATTTAACACACATACAAAAATATTTATCTAGGGGAAAGCAACTGCTCAAAATCCCTTCCTATTTGTATTGCATTAATCAATTAATCTAGATTAATTCAATATGTTTGCTCACGCTTGAGCACAACCTACACAAGTATCTTCTATCATCTGTGTGATTGACTAACTTTTGCCAACACTTAGCCAATTTCAAGCCTTCTCGAGCTCTTATTTCCTTGCGCTATTTGATGAGGAATTAGCCCCTATTAATTAGGGAAATTTCTCATTGAGAATTGCGCAATTCCCTTAGGCCTTCCTTTGACTGCATGCACCACTTATACAACTTGGAAAATTTTACAATTGATAGTACATTTCCCCTTAACTCTAATCTAAACTAAGTAACTCGAATTTCATGCATGCACGAGTTAATTTGTTAGGTCCCTATAAGACTAGTATATTCCCTTATTGTTATTGTTAGTGTAGCCCCCTTATTGTTATCGTTGTACCCATGTAGTCCCCGTATTGTTATTATTGTGCCCCATAGAAGCCCACTATTGTTATTGGTTGATTTCAAAGTCGTTGATTTATATTTTCTTCTATTTTATGAGCTGGTTGCATAACATTTGGTATCAGAACAGACATAACAATAATAATGTAAGGGCACAACAATAACAATAGTGGGCTTCTATGGGGCACAATAACAACAATATGGGGACTATATGGGTACAACAATAACAATAAAGGGGCTACACTAACAATAACAATAAGGGAATATACTAGTCTTATAGAGACTTAACCTAATTTACGTTGATTGATCAATTAACTAGTTAAACACTGAAGTTACACCCCACTACTAGATCTCCCACTAGTTCCTCCAACAATTGGAACTAGTTTAACTTACCATAACTCAATTTAACTGAATTAAATTGTTACTACTCAAATTAACTCAACATAGGCTTCTAAAATTTAAGAATCATTGTACACAACTTGAGTTCACGCCCCCAACTCTAATTAACTAAGCTAACTAAGTGATAAAAACTATTTCAACTCAGTTAACTCATTAAAGTTGTATGTTGATGTGGAATTTCGTTTTTCTCCTAATTTAATCAAAGGTAAAATTAAATTATGAATATCTTGTTGCATTTTCAACACTCCCTCTCAATAAGAAATTGATTCACATCTACCTTGATCCAACACCTTTGGAATGTACTGCATCCAACACTTCTCTTTGTTGTTTTTATTGCTACAACATCTGCAACTAATAAGCATCCAAACAAAAAATCACTGAATCAATTTGAAACTATCTGTTGGGAAAATTGTGCTTCTATTGACTTTACTACTAAGCCTCCTGCTCCGCTGTCAACATTCCTCTGCACTCCTCAGTATCTGACTGACATTGATCCTCCTACTACTGAATATTTTGGGCCCCTCTAGCAAGGTAATGATCCATGAGAAGGAAACCTCCATGGAACCTGCCCAAATTTATGCACTCCTGGGACTATTTCTTCACATCGCCCCACCTCACACTTGGAGGTATGGCTGCATGTGCTTCCTTTGCCCAATTAGCTCGAAATATCCCCCTAATGGAGATATCTACTTCACCATTTGTGGTTGTTCCACAACATGTTGAGGTTTCTTTTGAGGCTCCATTTTGAGAGGTAAATCATGCTCCCTCTCAACCACCAAGTCTCTAACATTTGCCTTTCTTCTAAATGCTTTCCATGCATCTTCTACCTCAAGTGAATACAGGTTCTTGACTCGCACACCAATCTACTTCACCTGTCTCGTGGCGATGTGTCTCTGGAATGCCTTTCCTTTGATGAATATCACATCATAGCCACGATCTTCCAACACTGCGATGGAAACCAGATTCTTCTTTAGACCCAGAACAAACATCACATCCTTGAGTCTGAGAGGGGATCTAGACTACCTATAAAAGGTGATTGTACTGATACCAATCGCGCTATACCTTCCATCATCTCCAAACTCAATATTTTGCTTGAGGTCTTTCTCCTCCAAGTCACTAAAGAAATCTCTATTCCCTGTCATGGGGAACGAGGCACCACTATTCAGATACCACATTCTTACCATCACTGTGATTTCCATGCATGCAATGAGAGTAAAATCAAGCTTGAATTTTGAAGTTAGAGCTTCACTTGTTGTCGCCACTGCATGATCCTTCTTCTGTGGAAATTTCGTGGCATAGTGTCCAAATTCATGACAATGAAAGCACTTTATTTTGGACAAGTCTTTCTTCTTTTCCTCTTGGTTGGAATTATCCTCACCTTGGGTCTTCTTCCCCTTGGCCTTCCTTCCTTTGATGACTAATGCAAATTCCTCTTCCTCTTCTTTGGATGAGGTCCCATCTCTATTGTTTCGCCTTATTTTTTCTTGCACTAGATCAGACCATAACCACTCCCATTGTGGTAGTTTCTCTCTACCATTTACCGAATCTTGATAACTATGCCAGCTCTTGGGAAGACCCAAGAGGGCTAGAGCTACCAAATCTTCTCCAGGGACAGTAACACTGACCCCGCCAAGTTCATCACGACATTGTGTAAACCTGCTCAGGTACTATGGAATTGTGTAATTATTTTTCATCTTGATGCTTCGAAGCTTGTTCTTGAGTGCCAACTTCTTGTGGTCACTATTGTTCTCAAAAAAATATGTCAGTGTTTTCCACATCGTGAACGAATTCTCTTTCTTGTGGAGATTCAAGACAATATGATCTAAAACTCCCTCCACTATGGTTCTCCTCGCTTTAACCACATCCTTGCAAGATCATGGGCATCATATGTTGGTGGTTTTACTACATTTGTCTTGATGTATTCTAGCAACCCATTGTCATCCAATATTGCCTCCATGTGGATCTTCCATGCCACAAAATTTGTTGTTCCTTCCAAATCATACTCGAGCCTGAGTCCATTGAAAGGCATCTTATCAGTCTTGGAGAAAACCTGCATTACTCATCTTCAAAATTGAACCTCCTGTAATGATAATTTCGAATTCTCTTCTCTATTGTGAATCTAGCTCTGATACAATGTAGAACTTTAATGTAGATTTGAAATTGCTCATGTAATGTACTAAAACATAAGACTCAAATCTACTCTACTCATCTGCAGAAGCAAATTCACGATTGGGAACACATATCAAAAGCATGCATCATGATTTAACACACATACACATAGATTTATCTATGGGAAAGCAATTAATCAAAACCCCTTCCTATATGTATTTCATTAATCAAAGAATATGGATTAATACAATATGTTTTATCAAACTTGAGCACAACCTGCACAAGTATCTTCTATCCTTTGCCTGGATCACTGAATTCGACCAACACTTAGCCAATTTAAAGCCTTCCCATGCTCATATTTCCTTGCGATGTTTGATGAGGAATTAGCCCCTATTAATTAGTGAAATTTCTCATTGAGAATTGTGTAATTCCTTTAGGCCTTCCTTTGACTACATGCACCACCTGTACAACTTGAAAATTCTACAACTGATAGTACACTACCCTTGAACTCCAATCTCAACTGGGTAACTCGAATTTCATGCATGCATGAGTTAATTTAGGCTAATTGATCAGTTAATTGGTTAAATACTAAAGTTACACCCCACTGCTAGACCTCCCACTAGTTCATCCAACAGTTGGAACTAGTTTAATTGACCATAGCTCAATTTAACAGAATTAAATTGTTACAACTGAAAATAATTCAACCTAGGCTCCTAAAAATTAGGAATCATTGTACACAACTCAAGTTCATGCTCCCGACTCAAATTAACTAAGCTAACTGAGTGACAACAACTATTTCAACTCAGTTAACTCACTCAAGTTGTTTGTTGATGTGGAATTTTTATTTTCTCCTAATTTAATCAAAGAAAAAATTAAATTAGGAATTTCTTGTTGCATTTTTTACACTAACCTCAAATTTTCCATTAAATATATGAATGGAGTGTCCTTGCTAGCAGATGTGGACCAAAGACAACAAGTTTTTCCTCAATTCTGGAAGGTATAGGCCATCATGTAGAAGAAATTATGGAAGACCAGGCAGTTTGAGCTTGATGGTGCCAAGCCCTGATGGCTTGAGTTTTGACTTTTCTACAAAGTATATTGCTCCATTAACATTATCAGTGAATTCTTCAAATAAATATCTTCTGAAATTCATGTGCAAGTTGCTCCTGAATCAAGCAACCAAGCACCTTTCCATGAAGCAAGTGAAGCATTAAATAAGTCCTCAGTCACTCCAATTTTGCAATGTGCCACAACATAATGAGTGGACTCATGTGCTTTTCCTTTCCCTCTGTCAGTTGTTTTACCTTTTCCTTCATTTATTTCTCGCTCAATTCTGCCCTAAGGCAGCTTACATGTCGATGCATCATGTCCATCTCTATTGCATCATTTGCAATGAATATCATACCTTTCTCCTTGGAAATGTCCGCCCCCCTGCCTCTAAAATTCTTCCTTCCTCTTCATCTTCAGTCACCTCTTCCTCTAGAATAATCTTGTGTATGATTATTATCCTTCTATGTAAGGCATGCAGCTTCTTCAGTAGACTGAGGAGTTGTCTTCTTCCCAAGATCCTTCTCTATCTCAACAAACTTCTTCTCAAGGGATTCAAAGGTAATCTCCTTAAGGTTGTCACTTGCTTGCAATGAATCAAGATAACATGAATAGGTGGGATATAGTGCCTTGACCTAAGCTATGATAAGAATGTATATTTCAAAACCAGTGGATTTTATGTCATGCATAATGGATATTACTTTTGATTCTAAGGCAAGAAGGTCAATATTTTTCAACTCAAGATTGAACAACTTGATCATTAATTGAATAAATTCAAGTTCAAAGTGTGAGTCATACAATTCCTTCAACTCCTTTGAGGCTTCAAAAGAATTTGAAAATGAATAAATGTGGTGACTCACCTCTTCATTTACTGATGTTGCAATCAAGACATAGGCCTTGTTGTTCTTGGATTCTCAAATGACAAAATCCTTGTCTGAAGTAGGCTTTTCAAGTGCATTGTCTCATTCCCCTTCACAAATTCATTTCCAAAACTCATTGAAAATGAGGGTGTGTTTTATATTCCTAGACCACTCATGGTAGTTCTCTTTGCTAGTGAGAACTACTCCCACTATGGAGATGAGTGAATGCATCATAAAAATTTTAAATTAGACCCAAACTAATCACAATACTTGCAATAGAAATTGATGTATCTTTGCAATAAAATTGATTGGCATTCAACTATGTCTTCAAAAATTCATCAAAGAACAATGCAAGCTCGCAAACCATATATATGAATCAACACTTGTTAACCGAACACACCAAACCATATGTATGTCATCATAGACTATACATGTTATAGACCATTCTCAGACCATACATGTCATGAACCATTCTCACTTTCATACCATATAACATATGGTCTTCAAAGAGAGTTCAACGTATATATAAACCAACCAACATATGAACCAAATCATATAAATGAGCCAAAAGATGTGTATGTGAGCTAACATAAATGAATTACATATGAAGCAACATGTGTTTATAAAATAAACACCATATATATGATTCATGGTCTTAAATATTATGCAGCACACCATACCAAAACAAAAAAAATATATAGGCCAACGATTATGGACCTTTGTGGGAATTTTAGCATGGATTGTTGGCAAGGGAGTAAAGCATTCAGGCTATCGCTACATGGTATTCATGGCATGGATTTGAACTCACCGCAGTAGGTTCACAGATTTCAGCCCTCAAAAACTTGTTCAACGCATAACATGTTTTTGTTTGACACAGAAAGCTCACAATACCAGCGGTCTTCAAAATATGTGTGACAATGCCAAATGAAAAATCCCAAGATATAGAGTTTAACTTACGACCTACGGTGTCCAACGAACATACAAGAGCGACCAACCCTATTTAAATGCACGGGAACGACCCTTGTTCAAGAATTGACACACAAATTTCAATCAAATCCACAGTTCACGTCGAGTTCACCAACAAAAAGTTTGAAGATCCGCAGTTCGATCTTGCTTGGAGGCACCAACAACACCGGGAGTTTCGACCAAAATAGAGTATGAGCAAAAAAAAATAGAATGTAGAGGGACAGAGGAAAATGGAAGGAAATGTAGGGATTATTGAGCAGAAAAATGTTAAAAATGGAGAGTGGCTCTAATATCATGTCAAGCCAGGAGGGTAACTCCATGAATATGATTGATTTTGCATTAAGATAGAACATGGATATATACATGAAGAGGGAGACTATTGAGTTTCATCTCCCATTGTCTCCTCTTCCAATTCCATTTATTTTACTATTTACAATATTTACATAGATTCCTAATCACAAATATTAGGTGTTCAACGTATTTACACTCAAAAATATAAAAAAGTTCACACACATATATATATTCCATTTCACCTTTACATCTAATCCAATATTATATTACTTTGATTTCAATTGAAATCATTTCACAAATTCTATTTAAAAAGTTATGGCCTATTTCATTCTTATGTGAGCACATTATAAAAATGGCAAAGCAACAATTACATTGAGTTTTATTTTTTATTTATTGAGTTGAAAGCTCATTCTACACTACGAGAGAGGTTTGTTTAGTTAAAAGTATTATAAAACATCAATAATCTCACTCTAAGTGGCCATACTAAGGTGAAGTGGTAAAAATATTTCACTCACTCTAAACCATAAATAAAATATATAATATAAAAAACAAAAATGAATATATGTGTTTGGTTTGTTTAAATAAATAAAACATCAATAATCGCATTCCTAATGTCTATATCAAGGAAATGTGGTCCCTCTTAGATCTTGCTAGATCCGTAGTTAAGATAGATTTATACTAACTTTTATAAATGTGGTGACTTGATCTTTGTGATTAGAACCAAATCTTTATTGGAAAATGGTTTTTTCAAATAAAGATGGTAAGTTCAAAGAGACTATAAAGTTATAGATTAAATGTGAATAAAAAAGGCTTCATTAATACAGATTTTACAGTTTTCCAAGAATGGTATTTTCTTATATAAAAAATAAGAATCAAGTACACCATGTATAATGGTGGATATTGAATTGTTGTTTAGTATTTAAAAACATGGTGGATATTGAAGAATTGTTTATATATATATATATATATATATATATATATATATATATATATATATATATGTTTAATAAAGAAGGAGATTTTATTGTCTTGAGAGGCCTTTTACAACTTAGAATGAGAGAGTTGTTGTAACGTAACATTGCATTAAAAAATAATAAAATAATATTTACAATAAAAAATTAAAAACATAATAATAACAAAAAAAAAATCAATGTTGTTCATAAATAAAATACTTCAATTTCCACTTTAATTTTACATCCACTCTATATTGAAATAAAATAATTGAACGCAGAGGAAAAAAAATTAATTTGCTTTTTTATATTAAAGAAATATGTAATTCCTTCATTACTTAATATAAAATTGACAAATTTCATATAAAAATAAAATATTTATATTACATAATATATTGTGCATTCTATTTTTAGTTGTCATGAAATAGTACTATACCCCAAGACAGAGTTACCTCCACCTTATAGAGAAAATGATTCCATATCAGTGTGAATCTTGGTGGAGCAGTATTTGGAAAATTCATTGCCCCCCGAAAACTAGACTCTTCATGTGGTGCTTTCTCTTGAAGAAAGCCCCCACTTGGGACATCTTACAGCCCAAGGCCAAAATAGGACCAGGTATATGTATGTTGTGCAGAGAACATGGGGAAGATGTGTTACATCTTTTCAAACATAGCACCTACTATAAGGAAATCTAGTCGATTCTCTCCAGTTTTCTCAACCCTCAATGTGCATGGAGGGATGGAGATACCTTCAAGGAAACATGGCTTATCAGGTCACATAAATCGTCCACTAAAGATTTTAACTGCCTGCCCCTTATCTGTTGTTGGGGCATATGGTTGGCTAGGATTCATGCTATATTCCAGGACTCCTTTTTACCTCCTGAAACCATTGTTACCAGAACATTGGCTCTGTTGGCCACCCTTCCAAAGAAGAACGCACATTAGAGGCCACGGGCCATCGGGGAACCTAGAATCGACAGAAATACTCCATGGGCATTCCTCAATGGTGCATCATAGGGTGACACACATGATTGTGGGGGAGGTGTTATTCTCTATCTAAATGTTAATAATTACTTTAAACTGTCTATGAGAATGGATCAAGGTTCAAATAATTATTCTTAATTATTGACTATGAAAGTTCTAATTCTTCTTATTACTGACCTTGGACTGGATACCATAAATATTTGTGGTGACTCCCTTCTCACTATACATTGGATGAATGGGACACATATTTGTCACAGCCTCCGATTACTTCCGCTTATTTTTGAGATTCACAGATTATCAGTTGTTATTGCTCATGTCACTTTTACTCATGTTCATGGGGAACACAATATTATGGCAAATTTACTCTCCAAGGAGGGGTTGGAACTGGATAGGGGCAGAGTTCTAATACAAGAGTACAAGAATGGATTGTTTTTTGAGTTCTATCACCGACCTTTTATGGATGCACAAATGATACTTTAGAAATAGGTCAACCTCCCGATATTATCTATTTTATTACGAATATATGGACTCATATTAGACCTATGTCCTTTTTATATAAATAGTGACATGTTTATGCTATGTTGATGTTAGAACTTTTATTTTTGATATGTACTCTTGCTTATGATAGTACTATTTTAGCACAACTATATGCTCATATTTTTGGCATATGATGTAAGGTTATAAGCCATATGTTAGCATGATATTTTATGATCTTTCAGACGAATGTATTCCAATATACATCTACAAAACGTAATTTTGTTAAAGCTAATAAAATTACGTTTTTTTCCATGGAAAAAAGAAGAAGTTGCCATGAATTAGTTAAAATAAAAATAGACTAATTTCAAAGAAATATTTTATTATTAACCATAAATAAAATATTTAAATGTCCATATTAAATAACATGGTTTTATATCAAAATTATATAAAGAAAAACAAAGTAATTTAAAAATAATAATAATAATAATCTTATATTTTTTATGCTATTTATTGCATTTTTAATATAAAGTTGATATATAATATTTAAAAAATATGAATTTTATATGAATAGAGAGAATTCTTATTCCATTAATAGGTTCTTTAGGAAGATTTCTAATTTATTCATTTATAACATTCTAAATATTAATAACAAATATTATATACATACACACACATCATTTTTAAAATATTTATAACGAAAACAATTTTATATATAGAGTTTTATAGATATATGGTTTTTACTTCCACATATGATTGCAGTGTGTATTAACATTTTAATATGTAGAATGTAAATCACAAATAAAATATTTCAATGTCAACTATGTATATATTATATAAAACAAAAGATATATATATATATATATATATATATATATATATATATATATATATCAATTTATTACTTAAAAAGTTTAATATGGATTTTTTATATTTATAAAAAGAGAGAATTATTATTTCATTAATTATTTGATTTTATAAGGAAAATTGTAATTAATTTATTTTTAATATGGAATTGATATGTAACGTTTTAAATATATATATATATATATATATATATATATAAAGAGATAAATAAACATGTAACATTTAAAAAAATATTTATAACAAAACTAATTTTAGATAGAGAGTTCTATGGATATATGTTTTCTACTTCCAAATAGGTTAGGGCCATGTATTTGCAACTTAGTATGTAGAATGTGAATCATGAATAAAATATTTCAATGTCAACTATGTATATACTATATAAAACAAAAGTAAGTATATATCATATTAACAAGTTCTCAATTGAAGTTTCAAGTAATAAAAGAAATAGCAAAACCAACCTTGGTATGATAAAGATTGTAAAAGTACAAGGAGAGAAATTAAGGAAATTGTTGAGGAGTCTCTTAAAATTGGCAAGATAAAAATATACAAAGCCCTAACTAAAAGGAAAAAAATGCAGTATATTCATAAAAGACAAAAAAAACTCTTACACCTCTCTAAGGTAGCTCCTAAGAAATTCTGGAGGCAGATTCTAACTAGAAAAACTACAGATAATAATAGAATTTCTTTACACGACTGGAATTCCTATCTTAAAAATCTTTATGAATCTCTAAATGTCATAGATAAATTTGAAACCCTGCTCACAACGGAAGAATTTTTCTCATTAGAAGACATAGATTTTTGGGTTAAGCGCCTTGCAAATGGAAAAGCTAAGGACATTGAAGGTTACGAGGCAAAAATCTTAAAAATTAGAGGTCTTGTCCTCATCCCTCACATCCACAAGATTTTCAATCAAGCAGTCCATCAAGGGTTTCCCTAAAACATGGACTCGTAGCCTCATTAATCCTAATTTTTAAAAGTGGGGATACAAATAACCCCTCTAATTATCAGACAATTATGATTAGCCCTCTCTTAGCCAAGTTATATGGTATTATTTTGGAAAAAAGATGAGCATATGGCTTGAAAGTGAAGGTAAGTGGGCTAAAGGCCAAGCAAGTTTTAGAAGGAAACACTCAACAACGGACCAACTTGTTATGCTTAGGATCATTGTGGAGGAATGTTGTAATGATAAATCCAATCTCTTTTGTTGCTTTGTGGACTTTAGAAAGGCTTTCGATATAGTACTTAGAGATAACCTATAGAATAGATTAGAAGAGCTAAAGGTTCCTTTCGAGTTGAGAGATGACGCTATAAGCTTATACGAGAACGTAATTGCCAAGTTTAAGAGCAATGAGGGGTGGTTGAAAGATATTAAGTGTAATATCGGAGTTAAACAAGGTTTCCCCCTCTCCCTACCCTATTTGGCATTTACATCGACAAGCTAGAAGGTTGTTTAGAGGAAGCAGATTGTGCTGGCACAACATTAACTAGAATAGTCATCATCCTTCTTCTCTATGCTGACGATATTGTTCTTCTGGCAAGGTGCCCATCTGATATTGATAAGCAATTAAGACTTCTTAAGGATTTCTGCTCTACCATGGGTATGACTGTTAACACTTACAAAACAAAAGTTATGATTATCAAATCCAAGTTGTACACTTACGCTAATTTTGTGTACGACAATAGAAACTTGGAGGAAGTGTCTTCTTACAAGTACCTAGGAATTGATACTCATCACAAGCTCAACTAGAACTATAGCATTGAGAAAATGATTAATAGAGGGTGGAAAGATTATTTTGGTCTTGAAAATAATTGTAAAGCAACAAACCTTGTGATGTGGGATAAAAAGAAGCTCCTCTTTGAAACTTTAGTCACTCCTGTTATCTTGTATGGATGTGAGGTTTGGGGTTGCAGCATCTCTAGAGAATCCTAGAGAAAGATTGAGCAAATCCAAAAGTGTTTCATAACATATAACCTCAAAATTAAAAGCAATACACCCTATCCTATTCTCCCTATATAAGTGGGTCTTTCCCTTATCGAGAACCTAGCTATGACTAGGCTCATGTTATACAAGCACAAAATCAATAACATGGGAGACCTTAGACTTACTAAGCTAGCTTTAAATTCTAGCCAAAACCACCTAAGGCTCAAATGACGTTGGTTTAAAGATACCAAGGCCTGGTTAAACCATTGGGAGATCGAAAAAATTGTTGCATTGCAAAATATTAATAACATTAAAAATATTGTTACTTCTAAGTTTAAAGAGAAAATGTGGTGTGAGAAATATTTAGAAGCTAAAAGAAAATTAAGATATTTTAAGGAGGTCATCAACCCTACTCTCTAAGATCAAAAGTATCTCTATGTTTTAACTAGCTAAAATAAAAAAATTAATTTAGCCAAGATAAGAACGAACTCTCATGAGCTCCATAGTGAAACAGGTCGTTGAGAAGTTCCTAAAACACCATGGGTGGAAAGGATCTGCCATCTCTATGAGAATATGAACATTGAGGATGAAAATAACTTCCTCTTAGAGTGCCCTGTGTACACCCAAATTAGATCTCAGTTTCATAATCTTTGTTGCAATACCGATCTTCCTAGCCTTTTAACATGTCAAAATTATAGTGAGCTCAGGACGCTTCTCTCCAATATTTTTGAGCATAGGAGTACAATTTTAAAACAAACTAAATAATTTGTTTCTTTAGGTCCAATAGACCAAAGTTTGGTCTCAGTGGACGTTAACCATCATCATCATCGTCATCATCATCATATATATATATTTCAAAAGAAATATTGTAATTTTCATTAAGAGGTTTGAAAATTAAATTTTGTGTATGAAAGTGCATTAAAATTGGGTTATTTTGAAGAAACAACCATCCATCCAAAAAAAAAAAAAGAGGCGTATAGAACCTTACTTGGGTCATTGTTTGAGAGTTTTATCATTTAACATAAATACACAATCCGAAATAAAAGGGCTTCCTGCCAGCTAGGAAAAAATTATCAGATAAGAAACAATGTTATAGGAAGATATGTAGTCCTCAACCATGAATAGGGTCCACCTGCAAGCCTTCTATGAAAGGTCGGTGGTAGTTCTCATAATATGTGTCGTTGATTTTCTCCATGATATTCCATGTGCCTAAATTATATTTTGCACTGGCTTTGGAAAGTGCATCAGTGGTGGTGTTCCTCTCCCCATATATGTGAAAATAGGAAATCTGATCAAATCCACTTTTAATCTACAAGATCTCTTCCAAAATAAGTATATGTGTATTCATGTGACATTTGGTGACTTTATGAAACCAATTTATAATAACCAATGATTCCACGAATATTTTTAGTTGCTTGCATCCATTTTCAATATCAAATAGAAGCACAAGCTTAAGACTGAGCAATTCAAAGTATTTATTTGAGCCCCTGCCCAACTTGCTTTGTAGTTTAAAGAAATGATTTTCATTTAAGTATAGGATCACTCCCCCACCCACCCACATTTGCCCCTAGCAAGGGAGGCTCCATCAAAATAAGCCCATGGTTGGGAGCATTCCACTTCTTCACGAGAGATATTTCGTGGCCTGTGAACATAGATAACATTAGAAATCGAATCATAAGTGGCTAAGATATGAGCTGCCACCCTTTCAAGAGTTGTTGCTTTCTCTTGGAAAATGGCATTATTCTATGTTATCCATATGCCCAAATTAATTATAGGTGGAAGGTTTCTTAGCTTTTTTTGGAATGCATGTGTCCCATCAACATTGTAAAGCTTCATTACAAGAGATACCTTGCCACATTGAATCTAATGACAAAGAGTTGCACATAATATTCCAAACAATAATGGAAAAGGGGCATACCAAAAAAAGATGGTCCATTGTCTCCTCTGCATTTTTATAAAGTGTACACCAACTAGGCCCAGTAAAGTATATATTTTCTAAGTTTTCACCAGTGGGGATCTTATTTTCTAGAATGCATCATTGGAAGAGTCTGGTTTTTTTCGAGCAACTTAACTTCCATAACTTCTTCCACCACCATGCTAAGGCTCCAAACTCTCTGTCAACAATGATGTACAAATAACCTACCTTTGGTGTGTATTCCTCATGAGGGGAGTGAACCCAACACAAATTGTCAGCCTTGTCCCTCAATCTTACATGATTAATGTTTATAATTTATATAATTATGTCATTGAATTGACCAGCCATTCAACAGGTTCAATTGATTAGCATCCACCCATCCTTATGCCCATATCAATGTTATTCCCATATCAACCACCTGGTTCAAAGTAACCCTTATATTTGCATTAATAAATTTGTTAGGTCCCTGTATTACTAGTGTAGTCCCTTATTGTTGTTAGTGTAGCCCCCTTATTGTTATTGTTGTACCCTTGTAGTCCCCATATTTTTATTATTGTGCCCCATAAAAGCCCACTATTGTTATTATTGTGTCGTTACATTATTATTGTTAGGTCGGCTAGGATTATATTGTGACCCCATGGACTCCTATATATAGAAAGAAGGTTTTGTCATTTGCATCATCCAATAATTGTTCATTTATGTAATTGTTACATAGAATTTTTTCACTGTCCCTGCAATCCCCATCTCGCCCATTGGAGGGTCATTTATGTGACCAATAAGCAGTTTTATGCCTTGCAAAAACCATCATTGTATCCCTTTACATGAGAGTAACATTCCTTCTATTGACAATTCCCTGAGAAGAGACTCAAAAACCCTTATTTTTGCCTTAGCGCGGGTAATCAGTTATGCCCTCGTGCCAAATAGGAATATTAACACTGGACCTCGCGCCAGCTGGCACTTTGTCCTCATTTTCCACCCACGCCAAGCTGTTTATGGAATGTTTTTTAAAAATGGAGGCGGAGATTCCACTCCAACCACCTCGAGGATGAGTCATTAGGAGTGGTTGAACTGAAAAACCATAGACTCCCTCCTTTAGGTTTATGGTTTCCACCTCTTATGGGAACTCCCTAAAGGATAGGCCTTCCTCCCACCTTTGTAGGGATCCTAACCTCCTCCTTTTCCTCTATAAAACAATTTATCTCTCTTAGAAAAAGCTAGCTGAATTTGGAGAATTAGACATACTATAGCTGAATGACTAGAGAAGATAGAATAAGAAGGAATTACATTGAGGAAGCTTGAGTCCATGACTTCTGAGAGAGCTTGATTCCATGCCTTTGTCTCGTCCGAATTCCCTGATGAGCATCTGAGACGCGCCTCACCTGAACCTCGCTGGAGGAGACTGCGACATCAAACCATTGGTTGTAACTCTTCCTTCTATTAATTTATATACATGACTACTGTTTGGTTCCACTGTTGTCTTATGATGTTTGTTTAACGCAATATGTTTAGCCCTCTTTGACTGGTTAATAGTTATGAATGAAATGTTGTTAGCTTGCATGTTGTTCTTGTTTCTTATTCTATGTGCAGGTATCCAACCGTAATGGCAAACAGATTGTGACTTGTCGAGACAGGAGCGAGAGGCCACCACTACTACAGCAACAACGATAGCGTTGGATTCCAGGTAGGTCAATCTACCATGTCCCTTGTTCATTCAATAATTAGGAAGCAACACTTTAGCGTGTCCCTTTGTTTCTAGACCCACTCTAGGACTAGAGGGATCGTCTCTATCCGCAAAGAGGATTTACCTGCATAACAAATTGGCGACTCCGCTGGGGATCTGTGTGAGTTTGTTTTTTCATTTTGCTGGGTCAGTTTCAATTATTTCTTTAGTTGTCTGTCTTTTCTGGTTTGCTTGATTGGTTTCCATTCTTTGTTCAGCTCCATAGTGTCAAGATTGACCTCTGCTCATTAGGTTTTGGTTTTTCCTCTTTTTCCCATAGTTATCTAGCTTGGCGTGGTTTTCCTCTGAACAGTTGCGCCAATTGGCACAAGTTGCTCTTTTTGCAGTCGCACCAACCCCTATATGGCACGGATTACAGCCTTACAGTCACACCAACCCTGGTAGGAATTGGTTTGACCTCCTTGATGAGTCTTTTGGTCAATTTTTCTTGCTCATGTGTTATTTTTTATGCATAATTATGCCTTTGGGATTGTTTTAATTGCTGTCGACTTGATTTTCTCAGTTGTTTGTCCATCTTCTTATTAGTGTCAGTTGAGGCCTTAGGGTTTCTAGGTGTCCTAGTGCACTGAGCCTTCTATTCGCAAATCGAGTCGGTTTGATTGTTTTCAGTCCCATTTGTGGCTTGATTGCACTTAGTTTTCTTAATCTTTTGAGTGATTTCTTTGGTTGCAGAGTCATTTCATTTTTCCGATTGGTTCTTCGCCTTATTGCTCCGAGCATAAATTACATTGCTTGTTTTGGATCATTTTGAAAATTGTCTCTTGGTTTGAAAGATTGTGACATTAGTTTGAGTGATTTCTTGTGATTGTTTCGCGTTTTATTGAGTCATTCAATTTCGATTCCTATGCAACATTTAAGCTAGTGTTTGTTTTCATTTTTCATGTAATTAGTGCATCATTTACTTTTTTTCATTGAAAAAATAAAAAAAACATATTTTGCATTCTTTCTTTGCATTGAAAGTGAAATACTCTTGTGCATAACTAGCATCTGTTTATATAGGAAAGAGTTTCATTTTTGTTATATTTTGTTAGATGCATTAGTGGATTTCTTCGCATGGTCTCATTGTTTTCTTTTGTTTGAAAGATCTCTATCCTTCTCATAAATAGCATTCATTGAATCAGAAATGATGTTCATTTTCATATAGCTTGCATTTAGGGATTTTGAGATCCGAAATCGATAGGACCTTAAAACTGAAACATAATCCAAGATCAACTTTAAAATTTATTTAATTAACCTAAGGAAGCATTGAATCCTAAAGAAACATTTTAATTGGTCTAGGCTAGAGACGTGTTCCGACGCCTTAAAACCTAGTAGCTGTCATTCGCCATCTGGCTTTAGACAGCGCTAGTACGGACTTGCGCTCCCCGTATCGTCGAGTATATAAAGGGAGACCCTTCTAGGTTGCAATCCTTTTATCCATAGGAAGCCAATTTTGCCGCCTTATAATCGTGATACACCGAACACAACATTCGGGGAAACTACCTGCACGTACGTCAAGTCCTTGGTCATTTCTGTTTCATTTGATCACCAAGGTGCATATGGCAGTTCACGGAATCCTGGTATACTCTCTTGCTTAGTATTACATAGTATTAATTTTGATCTTTTCATGACTCTTTCAAAAGAGAAGAGATCGTCGAGCACTTGTCCTTTCACGCTCGTTTAAAATTGAAAGTGACTAGAGTCACCTTTGGCCTATTTCTCGACTCTTTAAAAATGAAACAACAAAATATGGTTTCAGTGTCATAAAATTAATCACCTACGATCACACGCCCGTTAAAGTTTTATTACTTGGCCTGTTGTTTTTTTCCTTGGTTTTGATCTTGGATTCCTTGATTGGTTTTATTTTTTCCTTTATGTTTTGATATATGGTCACGGTGGTGGAACCACTGGTTTCGTCGTCCTCACTGCCTCCTAGTGGTAGTTCTTTCCTGCACATTTATTTTGAAACTCCTCAATCCACTAGGTCTGTCGAGATCTCACAGCCTATTCTCCCGTATGTCCTGCCTCTTGCTACTCGATCTCCTCCTGAAGAGCCAGTTGAGTTCAATTGGCCTCCTTCTAGTGCTTGGTCTAGTTTTAGGAAAGAAGGATATTTTCCTCCTCTTACGTCGGGCTCGCCATTTTTTGTTGTTGCTATGCCTCCTAGTCCCCGTAGTCTTTTTGAAGATCTTACGGCGGAGTCAGACATGGACTCGTCTAGTCATGTTGGTAGCGAAGGAATGCCTGTTTCTATAGGAGAATATTAGCTTTTCCTGGAAGACGTCCCTCATGTTTCTACTCAGTATTCTCCACCATTGGTGTCACTTCCGCCTGGCTATCAGTCCTTGAGTCAGATTATGTCTGGTGTTGCCTCCATTGTGCAATCCAGTACAGTAACTCCTCCTCAGACTTCGGTCTTACCTTCATTAGGACTATCGCCTTCGACACCCGGTTCGCCGATTACTGTTACATATTTTCCAATCCAACTGACGATCTGTGTGGCTTCATCCACACCTGTTGTTACCCATCAGTCGTCGGGATCTTTTCACACCCGCAGGTCTATTTTTCTTAATCCTACGTGGCCTATTAATCCTGGCCCATGTAGCTCACAAACCCGTGCCATGGAAACCCCGTCTACCTTGACCACGCCTATGGTTTCTACCTATGTGCTTGATGAGTAGATGTTGAATATTCACCAATGTTATGCTCCTTCAATGGAGGCCACACCTAATTCTAGTGTTGTTTCCACTACTCCCGTGATTCATGGCGGTTTTACTTTTGAAGAGTATATGTTGGTTGTTCAGCAGTGAGCTCTCAGATTTCTCAGCAACCTCAAGCTCTTGGTAATCCTCTTTTTCATCGTTATGATGTTGTTTGTAACCCTATTTATTCATATCCGCTTCATTATGATGAACATGGTAATCCAGTCTATTTGCCTCCTACTGATCCTTATCAGACCATTTCTCGTTTCAGGCCTACCTTGCCTGTGCAACCCTCTGGATTGCAAGGACAACCCCCTATGGGACAACCTTTAGCTCAGCAAGGCCCTACCTCTGGTCCACAGGGAAAACCATATGGTCCACAAGGCAAACCTTTACAAGGGCAACCTTTGGCCCAACATGGACAACCCTCCAATCTTTTCGGTCAACATTCAAATCAACCAGGACTATCTTATGCTCCAGGGGGGGAAATCTACCCACCATAAGGACAACCTATTGCACCACAAATACAGCCATGTGCTCAGTATGGCCCAAATGTTGTGTAACCAGGACAAACTTACGGTCTGTTCCCGGGTCAACCTGGTTATCAGGGACAACCTGGTCCATCGCAACCATCAGACCAACCTTTCCCACAAGGTCAACCCGGTGGCCCTCACACTGATTCAACCTGCTCCTTAGCCAGTTCCATAGTTTCAGCAGCCTGTTCTACCCGCTTAGCAGCCTGCTCAACCTGTTCAACTGGGTCTGCATGCTCAACTGCAAGGTGCTTACTACCCTCAACGTTCATATCAACCAGTGTATATTGCGCCTCAAGTTCCTTACCCTAAAAATAAACCTGTCTATCATCAACCTCAAAGCCATGCTTACATTCCATAGCAGACTCCATACACTACTCAGCAAGGACCTCAATGGTCTACTTCAACTCAATATCATGGTCCTCAACCCCAGTATCAACCGACTTATCCTGCTTCTAATCCCTGTGATCCAAATCCTCCAAGAGAGAATGTATGGGGACATAATCCTGCTCGGACTGGATAGAATGTACATGCAGGTCCTTATCAAAGACCTCTGATGACTTTCAATACCCAATTACCGTTTCTTGCTACGTTGGAATTACCTGATGTGTCAAAGTTGACGAACGATCCCATTCTTCATAACCCGTATTGGCCTCTGGTTCCAACCAAGATTCCTGGTGATTGTCCTAAATTTGAGGGCAAGATTGGTGAAGACCCCCAAGTGCATGTTATGACTTACCATTTGGGGTGTTCCTCTAACTCTTAGGTTGACGATTTTATTAGACTCTGTCTTTTCCAGCAAACTCTTATTGGTGCCGCTGCAAAGTGGTACATTGAGTTATCTCGTGGCGTCTTCCAAGATTTCAATTCTTTAGCCATGGTGTTCCTTACGCATTTTCAGTTACCAGTCCGTTATGGGACCGAGACGCACCTCCTCACTTCATTGAAACAAGACCGAGCTACTCATATCTCGGATCATATTCATGAGTGGCGACGTCGTCGTCGCATGATCAAATTTGAAATTCCTGATCAGCTTCTAACTCATTGGTTCACCACATCCTTTGTCAATCAGATTTCCAAAGACATAGCTATGCGGGCATGTTTAACCGAGGAATAAGTTATTTCTTATGCCCAGTACCTTGATCTTGTGTATTCTCAGTCTGGCACATTATATGATATCTTACCTGATGCTACCTGACCTAGAACTTCTAAACCACCAGCGACTCCATCCGTCGATGGTATTATTGGTTTTGTGTCTCAAACTTCTCAAAAGTCTTCATCTTCAAATACTGGGAAGTTGAATTCCACTTCTTCCAATAATGTTGCTTCTTAGTCTACTTCGAATTCTGGTAAACCCGCAAAAGTTAATGACGTTCAAGACAATCCTACGGATAATACTTCTAAAGGTAAAAAGAAGGGTAAGGGTAAAGCCAAAGCTGATACTCCGAAACAGGATTCTCAGAAACCTCGTGCTAGTGATGGTTCTCAACGTAAACCGAAGTACCCTTGTTTGATTTGTGATGAAGAGCACTTCACCAAGGACTGTCCTTGACGGTCTGAAGTGAGCCGATTTCTCAAAGGCACTCAGGGAACTTCGGCCATTCTTAAAGAACCTTTCCCATCTCAACAGACTCAGATGGTAGAGCGACCTCAATCCTCTGCCCCATTTCGCTCTCAGGTGTTCATGATGAACTGTTCTGTCATTGTTTCTGTTGCTACTTGGTCGAAATATTATGTTGGATCCCATCAGGCCACGGGGAAGGAGATCACTGATGGTCCTCCTCCTCCGCCTGTTACTGGTCCTCTTGAAATTGGAAGGCCCAATGCTTAATCTGTTGTGCGACCACCTTCCAAAGGTGTCCTCCTTAAGTCTTCTTATAATCCCAACACCTGTGTCGCTCACCATTATAATATTGTTGGGGATTTGGCTCAGGCATCGTCTGCGATTTCTACGTTAGAAGTACTTCATAGCTGTCCATCACAACGAAGAGATTTTTTATCTGAAATTGGTGGGATTGATCCTGCTGATAGCAGCGTTCTTACTTTCGATCTAGAGAATTTCGTTCCACGACTTCTGCATCAGATTGCACTCATTATTCAAGTTGTTATTAATGGTATCATTATTCATCGAGCAGTTGTGGACGAAGGTGCGTCAAAATATGTCATGTCATCTTCGTGTTGGAAAGCCATTAGTTCTCCAGCCCTGAATTCATCACCAAATGCCCTAGAAGCATTTGATGGAAGAGAATCAAAACCTTTGGGTGTTCTCGCTAGTTTACCGATTACTTTGAAAGGGAAGACAGCCAATGTCGAGGTCGAAGTCATTGATGAGAATCTCAATTATAATCTTCTCCTTGGTTGCAATTGGACTCACGCCATGTTGTGTGTTTTGTCCACTCTCTTTCATGTTTTGAAGTTTCCGCATGAAGGAAAGATTGTTACTGTTGATCAATTGTCTTTCTTCACCTCTTCTTCTGAGAAAAATGTTCCGTATGTGGATAAGATTCCCACTCCCTACGAGAGCGTAGGGCCAAGTATTTTTAAAGATCCTGCCCTCATGGGTATTTTTCCTCTTCCTCCTCCGAATACTGTTCAAATTCATATGATTTCTCGGTCTGATGACCCATGGATTATTCCTTCGCCTGAACAGATTGATTCCTTCGGAGATTCGATGCCTTTGAGTCTGATTGAGATTGATTATTGTGAACTCATTTATGCTTCGGAACCTCCATCCTCTGATTGCACTCCTTTGAGCATGTCTCTTGATATTTACTCTCAATCCCCCTAGCTTGGTGATTCAAATTCACCTGATCCGTTGAAAGAAGTGTTTCCTTCCGATGAGGCCATCGTGGAAACCATGTCTCTTGAGGATCTGTCGTGGGATGATGGTCATCATCGTTCCTCATTTATGCCTGGCCTCGGGGCCATGTCTACTTGTCTCGAGCGTTTTGTAACCCGTTCCTTCTCCTCTGCTTCAATTTCCTGTTTTGACACATGACGTCTTTACGGAAGGTAACTTGAGTAACATTACACAGACGATGCCTATTGACATTTCTGTTAAACTGGGAATTGTCGAGAACATCCATATTGGGGTTACTTGTTCTTCTGATGAAGTCCAAGTTTATACTATCCTTTTTTGTGAGTTCAGTGATGTCTTTGCATGGTCCTACGAAGAAATGCCCGGCATTGATCCTAGTATAGTGGTGCATGAAATTCCTACTTATCCCGATTCGAAACTTGTTCACCAGCGTCTTCATCCGGTGCACCCTAGAAAAGATGCCGCCATTAAGGCTGAAGTTGAAAAAATTCTTCAAGCTGGTTTTATTTATCTGATTCCTTCGACAGAATGGGTCTCTAATATTGTTCCTCTATATAAGAAGCAGGGAACTATTCGTGTCTGTGTTGATTATCGTGATATTAATCAAGCTTATCCTAAGGATAATTATCCCACTCCCTTTATTGATCAAATCATTGATGATTGTGCTGGGAGTGAGATATTTTCCTTAATGGGAAGTTTTTCTGGTTACAATCATATTAACATTCTTCCGACTAATCAACATAAGACTGCCTTTATCTCTCGTTGGGGTACTTTCGCATATAAAAAGCTCCCTTTTGGCTTAAATAATGTAGGGGCTACATTTCAACGAGCGATGTCATATGCTTTTCATGATATTCGACACATCGTTCAACCTTATCTGGATGACCTTCCTGCTCATTCAAGTAAGTGCATGGACCATCCTAACCATCTTCGTCAGATTTTTCTTCGTTGTCGACGTTACAATATTCGGCTTAATCCACACAAGTGCGTCTTCTGCGTTGATTCTGGTAGACTCTTAGGGTTTATCGTATCCAAAGACGAAATTCGCCTTGATACCTTGAAGGTTGAGGCTATTATTAATCTCCCCTCTCCATCCTCATTACATCAATTGCAGAGTTTGCAAGGTAAGGCTAATTTTCTACGTCGTTTTATACCTAACTATGCAGAAGTGGCTAGAGGATACACATGATTATTAAAGCAGGGTGTCCCATTCTGCTGGGATGAGATTTCTCAAAAATATTTTGAGGCCCTGAAGACGTTGCTTGTTAACACTCCTCTGTTGCGTCATCCTAACTATCATCGTGATTTTTCCCTTTATTTAGCCTCAGCTTTCAGTACGATTGCCATGGTTCTGGTACAAGACGATGATGACGGTAACGAGCATGTTATTTATTACTTGTCTTGTAACCTTCTTGACCCTAAGACGCGCTATGCACATGTCGAGAAGTTAGCGTTAGTTGAGGTTCAAGCAGTTCAGCGTTTTCGCCATTATATTCTTTTGCATACAGTGACTATGATTTCTGATTGCAACCGCATGACCTATATATTGTCTTGACAATTGCTGGGGGGGAAATACCCGAAGTGGATTGGCATCCTTCAAGAGTTCAATTTAGAATTTACTGCGGCCAAGTCGAAGAAGTCATTAGTCTTTGCTGATTTGATTTGTTCCCTACCTTCATACTCTCCTTCGTCTCGTCCTGAGGAATATATACCAGACGATACGCTTTTCTTGATTAGCACCCTTGATCCATGGTACAGTGATATCATCGTTTATCTCCAGAATTATACTTTCAGATCTGAGTTGAAGAAGGATGCCCGCCGACGCATCCGTCATCAGTCGCAACCTTATCGTATAGTCGGGGATACCCTCTATCGTGTCGAAGTGGATTCCATTCTCCGTCGATGTTTGACCCTCGAGGAAGCTAAGAAAGTCCTCAATGATTGTCACAGTGGCGCCTGTGGTGGTCACATGTCTGGTTATGCTACTGCACAAAAGATTCTTCATGCTGGTTATTTCTGGCCTTCTATCTTCAAAGACTGCATTGTTGCAGTTCGTAAATGTCATGATTTCCAGGCTTATCAATGCAAGATGCATGCGCTGCCTGTACCTCTTCATCCTGTCATTATCGTTGGTCTCTTTGAGAAGTGGGGCATCGATTTTATGACGTGTAACCCTCACTCAACCAGGGGGCATGCTTATATTATTGTAGCCGTGGACTACTTCACCAAATGGGCCGAAGCAATGCCTACACTTGTCGCTGACTGTAAGACAGCTGCTCAATTCATATTCAATCATCTCATTGCTAGGTTTGGTGTCTCTCAAGCCATCGTCACCGATCATGGTTCCCATTTTCGACATTACATGGTGGCCAAGTTGACTTCTAAGTTGGGTCTACGTCACGACAGCTCAACGTCGTACTATCGTCAGGCCAATGGCCAGGTTGAAGTTGTGAACAAAGTTCTTGTTACCATGCTTCAACGTACGATTGGGATCCATAAATCCAATTGGAATCTCATGTTATTTTCAACTCTTTGGGCATACCGAACCTCTGTTAAGAGTACAACCGGATTCACCCCTTTTCATTTGGTTTATGGTCTGGAATCTACCCTTCCAATTGAATGTGAAATACCTTCTCTCAAGTTGGTTGTTGAATTACTGTTGAATTACTGCCGAACACTTCACCTGAAGAAGAGCATATCCTTTATCTCGAAAGGTTAGATGAAACCCGCCGCTTTGCTACTCTGGTTATCGAAGCCCAAAAAAAGTGGGTCAAAGCTTATTTTGACCAATCAGTCTCCCCTCGTTCTTTTGTTGAAGGAGATCTCGTCCTCCTGTATGACCAAGCTCATGATAAGCTAGGGGCAGGTAAATTTCAACCCATTTGGCATGGGCCTTACATTGTTAAACACGTATTGCAAAATGGGGCCTATGATCTCATTGACTATGAAGGTCATCTGTCTGAACAACCCAGAAATGGGTTGTATCTCAAAAAGTATTATGCATGAGTCATTCATGCATGATTTGTGTACATAGGTGTTTTTTTCATTTTTGTACATGTTTTGATTTGGTGTGTTTTGTGAGAATTTTCCTGCTTATTTGGGTCTTGCTTAATTGTACAGATGTCTATTACCCCTTATGTCGGTTTCGCGGATGGTGCTTCCCGCAATACCAGGAATTTGTCTTCAGCAGCCTGGGTAATCTATGATCCTGTTGGTGAGTTGATAGAACTGCAAGGCATTTGTCTAGGACGAACTACAAACAATGTCGCTGAATATAGTGTTGTTCTTGAACTATTAATTGAGGTGATCAATCTCGGCATACGCACATTGCTTATAAATCTAGATTCACAGCTTGTTTTTTTGCAACTCAGTGGTCATTATTTAGTGAGAAACCCATACATTTTGAGATTGTATTTACGTATTCTTTTGTTGGAAAGACATTTTTATTTTATCACATATCAACATATTCCTAGACGAATGAATGCATTAACTGATACAGTGGCTAACATTGTATTAGATAGACATTTGCGTAATTTGTAAAATCATCACCATGTGAAAAATATCCATATAGGAAAATAGATGTATATATATAGATCACGTGTTTGCATCAGTGTGCATCATACATTCAAAAAATATGTGTGTTTTTGTTACATCCTGAGACACAATGTCTCTCAAAAATGCAGATAGAAAGCCTAGGTGTCTAATCGGTGTGATGCTCATGATAGCATGTCATTGCCCGTACAAGCCGCCTCAGCAAGCGGTGAATACGGCTTGACACCCCAATGGTATGTCTCTGGTAGGCGCGAGGAGCATCGTCGAATCGTGCATAATCCGGGACTCCATGTGTGATCCCCTCTAGGTTTTGCACGAGCTCCTCTTCCTCACTTCCCTCACCATGAGGGTCGAAATCACGAGGAATTCGCCTCGCTATTGGAGACATGCCTGCAGGTCTCTCTCGGTCGACATCTGTAAATACATGGATTTAATGTCAGAACATACATAGACAAAAAATTCATAATACTCATGAAAATTAAAAATGAGTCTTACCCAAATCTTCGTCCCAATCCTCTCCCTCCGGGAGTGGGAGGTCCGGATCACCAGTAAAATTTGTACCAAAGTAGGGCTAGTCCTCCACGACGATCAATTGTCGACGGAGCCAATCAAAGAACTCTGGTCTCTAAGACATCTATTGACCTCCCCTACCCTTGGGATCAGAGCCGCCCATCGGGCCATCCGTATTTCTCTTGCTGGTGGTGTCGGGACTATGACCTCCTGACGTTGAAAAATTGGTAGCCGTTCTAGGAAGAACGATACCAGGATAGACCCATAACCAAATTTCTTAAATTTGCCCTTCTTTCATTTTTTTCGCTGGCGTTTCATGTTTATTGTCACGGCCTCTACCCAGTTGTATATGATCGGTTTCAAACAGTCTACAGCAAGAAGTAGTTGTGTTTTTGTTGCTTCGTGCGGTGCTTGCGATCCCGCAGCTCGTGTAATGGTATGTAGCACTACTTTTAGTGCTAGATCTGGGATAGTTTGGATATCAACTTTCCCACTTCTTGTTCCCTTCCATGCCCCTCGACATACTCTGTCCATCACCATGGACATACTCTCCATGCAAGGCCGGGTACCGGTTAGGATCGGTACTGCTCCCCTCCGCGACAATCCTGTGATAAAGTAGACGTCAGAAACATCAATATCAAGTTCCTGATCTCGAAGGATGAACTTTTCTTGGTCCTCATCCCATATGATGATCAAATATTGTAATAGCTCTGGTAGAGCATGGAGACACATTGTCAAGAAGAACTTCTTCAGTCCACAGTCCCTGAGAGCTTCCATGCATCTCTCATTTTCCATGGCAAGCTCATCATCTTCGTTGTGTTCCCATTCTTTCCATTCAATCACCATTTTGCCGCTTTTTACCTGTAAACACTTTCATATGAATGATATTAGCCGTTTGGGAACTTGGATTTGTGAATGATTGGGGTTTGTAACTTGCATTTTGCACACAAAATGGTTTGCGCCCTAGTATAAAAAATTGGGCGGTTGGCGCGACTCCGTACCCGAAACCCGCGCCAACTGTTGTGCCCTAATTTTCATACTTCCTACCCTAGAATTCAAAATTGAAAGTTGCAGGTAGTAAGAAATGACTCAAAATGAAGAGAGAGATCTTGGCTCTTACCTGGAACTGATGGATTTGAGATTGGTCTATTGGATTGTCCACTATCGTCACCACAAAATCACACAGTAAAATGGGTAACTATTTGCTCCACAAGAGGTAAAAAGTGAAAAGTAATTGTTTTTACCATTTTTGGCATTTTATAACTTTTTACAACCCTAATTAGGTTTTAAGACGTATTTTTAATTATTTTATTATATTATTTTCGAAAAATGGGTTTTACACATGTCTCTTGTGTAGCAACATATTTTCAGGACATAGAGATGAAGTAGCGAGTTAAATTTTATATTTTTTCGGACTCGGTAAAAACACAAAAAAGTCACTGCTGGAATCATCTTTTAGCTCTTTTCTGACTCTCTAAAATTGAAAAGATTGTTGAGACTCTTGTTGTTTCAAACTCGTTAAATGGCTGCGAAGAAATATCTACTCAGTATACGTTTACCCCTTTTTCGGGCTGGGATAGATTATTTACGAAAAAGGAATACCTTAGCCTATCGCGACTAAGAGGTTCTTTCAGATATTGTTTTATACCTTTTCGGATCTAAGAGACTACTTACGAAAAGGGCCATGATGGAGTTTTCTTTTTTGCCTTCTTTTCAAACTCTCTAAACATGAAAAGATGTCGAGTTCTCCCTTTGTCAGACTCGTTAAACCTTGATGACATCAGATTTCGTCGCCATGACGTTACTCAAGTTCCTCCTTCTAAGGGATCGTAAAATGTACTAGGTTGGATTTGTCCGAAGGACAAACTTACAGCACAAGCATATGCTATCCCCTTCAAGATTGTTTTTAAAAAAAATTGGGGTATTCGCCAGAAATGGTGGGGGGGAATGGAACCAATTTTTAGTTATGTTGGCGGTATGTCGCTCTTGAACATGGCACTTGCCTACATTTGTGTCGGGTTGGGGACATCTCATTTCGTCATTTTTGCCTCCATGGGTTTGGGTAATCTCTTTTGACCTCTCATATGCTCTTTGCCATGTCGTCGTGACCTCAAATCCTTTGATGTCAAATACTGCCAAATCCAGTGTCGTGCTGCTGATATGTTCAAGAGAAGTTTTCCTCTGCAGTTTTCAACCTCCCTTTGATTCTCTGTTGGTCATATTTCACTACTATCATGTTCCTCTGTCTCGTATCGATGATGTGGGAAACATTATGGCCCACCTTCGATCAGGTCTCTTCCTGTCGACTTCAGCTCATTATCTAGAGACTCTATTCTGGTACCTTGTGTTGAAAATGCAGCAAGATGATGGAGCCAGGTGGGCCCGCAGGCTATTTTTGGCGCAAAGTCTATTTTTAGACTATGTCTATTTTTAGACATATGGATCATGGACTGGGAGTTGCAGTATGCTATTCTTGGAGGATTGGTAATGTTGGTAAAAATAGATGGACCTCTATTTTTAGACATATAGGTCGAAGTCTATTTTTAGACTGCATGTCTAAAAATAGAACAGTCGAATATTATTTACCCTTAATAATATTTGGACTCTAAACTTCAGTTTACTCTCTTGGAGCACTTCAGTTTGACCCCTGGAGGTGAGGCATGCAGCTGACATGATGATTTACGCTATTCCCATGGGTTTGGTGAGCTAATGCATGGTTGACTTCAGTTAGAGCTCAAGTGGCGGAGTTCGGTGGAGTTGATTGAGGAGTTGTTGGAGTTGAGACTAGTTGAACTAGTTGTGATCAGTTTAACTGGCGATTACACTAGAGATGAGTTGGGTGAATTAAATATTATTTAATTCACTAATTATTAACTCGTTATTCAACTAAAGAACTCATCAGTTAACTCATTGCATGGACAGTTCAGTGGAAGACCAGTGGAAGAGGTAGATGGAAGGGTGAGATCGACAGCAGTTGTACATTAGTTGTGCATGGGATTTGCACAATCAGTGGGATGAGTATGCCAATGATGATTGCGCTGTTCAATCAAGGTGAATTTGAACTTGGTTTAGCTACATTCAGACTTTGGATTGCGCAGTAGAGGCAGGCAGCTAGTGGAGGAGTTTTGAACCCGCGACTTGTTCAAAACTGAGCTAGTTTTGTGTGTAGCTTTTGGAGACAGTACTGAGTACTTGTGAGGAGTATTGTATTGTGTAAAGTTACATGTTCTCATCCATTTATATGATACATATAGCTGGGGGTTTTCATCTATAAGATTTCCCCATACATGCTGCGTTCTATGTGTGTGAATTGATGTTCTACCGCTTGTTTTATTTTCCGCATGTGATGATTAATTTGTAGAAGAGATTATGTGTTATGCAGCAAATCGAATTTGTGTATGATCAGGTTAATCTCGGTGAATAAATATTCATTATTCAGCAAATTTCTACATGGTATCAGAGCTAAATTAATCGTCAAATATCTATTATGGTGATTGCAATTATTTCCTCGGACAGAGTCTGCACTCGGGCCAGGTAGCCTCTGGATTCATCTTTCTTCAGAAAGTGAAAGGTCTGGTAAATGCCTGTGCGGTCAATCTCTGATTTGGAAATAATTTTTTCTCAAGTGTAGATCGGAAGCGGTTGAGTTATCAGCTCTTGGAATTCGAATTTGCAGATTTGTGTTCTTGGTGCCGCGGCGAAAATGTCTTTCAACGGATTGCGACTAGAATATGCCTTGGAAGGCAGTTCGAATTATGTTGCATGGAAAGACTGCATGGAGGCTATATTAGATGATAATGGGCTGTTGGAATTCATGGAGAAAGAGATTCCAAAGCCTACTTCTACTGATGCTGCTGTTGTCGAAGCATGGCAAAAGAAACAAGAAAAATGTCGAAGGATTCTGTTGGAGGGCGTAAAGGATCACATTGTATCCAGCCTGCATGGAAAAGCTTCTCCATATTTAATGTGGAAAGCGTTAACATATCTGTTCCAGAGCAAGAGCGACCAAGGAAGTTGGCGCTCAAAGATAAACTCAGAAACATTAAGATGGAGAAAGGCGACAGTATCGCCAAATACCTCACGAAGTTCACTCAATGCAGAGATGAGCTGGGAAGTGTGGGGGTGATTGTCGATGAAGAGGACTTGGTGGACCTGGCTCTCCTTGGTCTTCCGAAGAGTTGGCATTCCTATCAGGACTCTGTCAATGGTCGGGAGAAGTTGCCGGGATGGGAGCGACTTTGGGCGGATCTCATGCAAGAGGAGATAAGGAGGACTACCAAGGACGGATCTTCATCAAAGGTATCTGATGAAGAAAATTGCGCTTTGGCTGCCAAAGCAAAGAAGGGGAAGAGCAAGAAAGCTTCTCAGTCTGGTGTGAAAGGCAAGAAGCAAGACATGTCCAAGGTGAAGTGTTTTCACTGTCACCAGCACAGACACTATGCCACAAATTGTCCGCAGAAGAAGAAAAATAAGAAGGCTGCTGGATCTGCAGCGGGAGAGGCATTGGCTTCTCAATTCGAACTGGATTTTTCATTGATCGCATGCTTGGTTTCAATTGTGGTGGGATCATTTTGGTTCTTGGACATTGGTGCGTCATTTCACATGATCGGAGATCGAGATCTGTTTTCAGATCTGGAGGAAAAAGATCTTGGAGTGCACATCGAGATGGGCGATGATGGTAGATACAGTGCGATTGGTATCGGTACCATTTCCTTTGAGAGGGAGTCTGGTAAACCTTTCATATTGAAGGAAGTTTTGCATGTTCCAGGATTGATGAAGAACTTGATCTCTGTAGCGATGTTGGAAGACAAGGGGTATGATGTGGTCTTCAGCGAAGGAAAAGCCTTCCTGCGCAGTAAGACTACTGGAGAGACCTGGAAGATAGGGGTTCGAGTCAAGAACCTTTATCAGTTGCAAGTAGATGGCTGCGCAGCAATGGCATGCAAGGCGGGAGAAGTGGTGAGCCGGGATGATGAGGGCGAACTGTGGCACAGGAGATTGGGCCACCTTCACCATGGAGCTTTGAAGATCCTGCAGCAGATTTCTACTGGGCTTCCTAAGGGCACTCTTGCGCAGTCGGATCAGTGCAAGGGGTGTACTTTAGGGAAGTATGTGAAAGCCACCTTTCACGAGAAGGATAGTCGTGCCACGACGATCCTTGAGAGAGTTCACACAGACGTGTGTGGTCCTTTCTCAGTAGCTTCGACAGCAAAGCACAAGTACTACATGATCTTTGTTGATGATTTCTCTCGAAAGTGCTGGATCTTCTTCATGCAGAAGAAGAGCGAGACATACTCTAAGTTCTGTGAGTTCAAAGCACTGGTCGAGAAGGAATCGGGGAAGAAGGTGAAGGCTCTTAGGAGCAACAATGGTGGTGAATTCATCTCGGCTGAATTCAAGGACTTTTGCAGTGCAGAAGGGATTCGGAGAGAGCTCATCGCACCCCATAACCCACAGCAGAACGGGGTGGCTGAGCGGAAGAACATAACTATTGTGGGTGTTGCACGGGCGATGTTGCATGATCAGGGCCTACCCCTTCACTTGTGGGCTGAGGCATGCAATACAGCAGTATATGTGCAGAACCATTGTCCTCACAAGATTCTTGGCATGAGTGCACCGGAGGAGGCTTATTCTGGCAAGAGGCCTGACATTTCCCATTTGCGGAGTTTTGGTTCTCCTGTCTACATGCATGTGACGAAGGATGCCAGAAAGAAGCTGGATCCAACCGCAGAGGTTGGAATATTTCTGGGGTACACTGATACACCCCACAACTATCAGGTGTATGTGCCAGACAGTCGCAAGACTGTTGTGCGACGGGATATCAAATTTCAGGAGGAGAAAGCCATGCAGTGTTCGCTTGAGAGGGAGCCACACTTGCATTCAGATGAGGAGCTGTTAGTTCCTAAGGAGGAGCTTCCGGATGTGGATCAGCCACAAGAGGAGGTTCAGGAGGTGGAAGAAACCACCCAGGCAGCGCCAACCATCAGAGGGCGCATGCGCACTACAGAAGCCGAGCGACTGGCTCGGGATGCAGAGAAGGTTGTAGGACCACCTACAGCACAGCGCAGACAGAGACAGTCACCGGATCGGTACACTGGATACATGGCTCTTATGAGTCAATGTATTGTGACAGAGCCATCCTCTTTTGAGGAAGCTGTGGAGGAACCCGCATGGGTTGATGCCATGATCGAAGAATATGATTCGATCATCAGGAACAGTGCATGGGAGATTGTCCCAAGACCGGTGGGGAAATCAGTGGTGGGTTTGCGATGGATCTACAAAGTGAAGCAGGCAGCTGACGGGAGTGTGGAGAAGTACAAGGCGAGATTTGTCGCCCGTGGCTTTTCACAGATCGAGGGGATTGACTATGAGGAGACCTTTGCACCTGTCGTAAGGTACTCTTCCATACGGACGATCCTTGCTCTCTCAGCGCAGATGGGGTGGCACATTCATCAGATGGATGTGAAGACTGCGTTCCTCAATGGAGTTATTGAGGAGGAGGTGTACATAGAGCAGCCTGAAGGTTTCGAGATCTTCAGCAGTGAGTCGCATGTGTGCCAACTCAAGAGAGCACTGTACGGGCTGAAGCAAGCACCTCGTGCTTGGTACACACGGATAGACAGTTATTTCACCGGACTTGGATTCTCCAAGAGTGAGGCGGATCCTAACCTGTACTAGATTGTGGTGGAGGGGAAGTTGCTGATCATTGTACTATATGTAGATGATCTGATTTTGACGGGTGATGAGCTGTTGATACTTTCATGCAAGGAGGACCTTGCTAGAGAGTTCGAGATGAAGGACTTGGGCCTCCTTCATTATTTCCCGGGATTGGAGATTTGGCAGCGCAGTGGAGGACTGTTTGTTTCTCAGGGCAAGTATGCCCGGGAGATTCTGGAGAGGTTCAACATGCATGGCTGCAAGCCTGTTGACACTCCTCTTCCTGGTGGTTTGAGGAAGGAGGATGCTACTTCAGCGGAGGTAGTGGATGCCACTGTCTATCGACAGTTGGTGGGGTCGCTTATGTATCTGGTCAATACACGACCCGATATATGCTATGCTGTTAACCAGCTTTCGCAAGCTATGGTTAAGCCTACCAAGCTCTACTGGAAGGCAGGCAAGCATTTATTGCGTTATCTCAGTGGCACATCGGGATATGGACTGTGGTACAGACAGGAGGATGGAGTGAAGCTTTCTGGCTTCACGGATGCAGATTGGGCAGGGAGCCCAACGGACCGGAAGAGCACATCTGGAGGTATCTTCAGCATTGGATCGACAGCAGTTTCCTGGTACAACAGGAAGCAGAGATCCGTGGCACTCAGTTCAGCAGAGGCCGAGTATATGGCAGCAAGTTTGGCTGCATGCGAGGCTATATGGATGAGGAAGATCCTCGTCGGATTGTTCGAGTCACATTTGGAGCCTACTGTGATTTATTGTGATAACCAGAGCTGCATCAAGCTCTCGGCTAATCCATTATTTCATGATAGATCCAAACACATCGACATCAGGTACCATCATATCAGAGACTGTGTTCAGCGGAGGATCATGATGCTTTCATATATTCCCACGGAGGATCAGGATGCTGACATTCTGACGAAGGCGCTCACCAGGAGCAAATTCGAGTTCCACAGAGGCAGGATAGGGGTTGCAGATAATATATATCTTGATGAGAGGGAGTGTTGAAAATGCAACAAGATGATGGAGCCTAGTGAAATGAAGTCGCCTTCACTAGGTGGGCCCGCAGGCTATTTTTGGCGCAAAGTCTATTTTTAGACTATGTCTATTTTTAGACATATGGATCATGGACTGGGAGTTGCAGTATGCTATTCTTGGAGGATTGGTCATGTTGGTATAAATAGATGGACCTCTATTTTTAGACATATAGGTCGAAGTCTATTTTTAGACTGCCTGTCTAAAAATAGAACAATCGAATATTATTTACCCTTAGTAATATTTGGACTCTAAACTTCAGTTAACTCTCTTGGAGCACTTCAGTTTGACCCCCGGAAGTGGGGCACGCAGCTGAAATGAGGATTTACACTATTCCCATGGGTTTGGTGAGCTAATGCATGGTTGACTTCAGTTAGAGCTCAAGTGGCGGAGTTCGATGGAGTTGATTGAGGAGTTGATGGAGTTGAGACTAGTTGAACTAGTTGTGATCAGTTTAACTGGCGATTACACTAGAGATGAGTTGGGTGAATTAAATATTATTTAATTCACTAATTATTAACTCGTTATTCAACTAAAGAACTCATCAGTTAACTCATTGCATGGACAGTTCAGTGGAAGACCAGTGGAAGAGGTAGATGGAAGGGTGATATCGACAGCAGTTGTACATTAGTTGTGCATGGGATTTGCACAATCAGTGGGATGAGTATGCCAATGATGATTGCGCTGTTCAATCAAGGTGAATTCGAACTTGGTTCAGCTACATTCACACTTTGGATTGCGCAGTAGAGGCAGGCAGCTAGTGGAGGAGTTTTGAACCCGCGACTTGTTCAAAACTGAGCTAGTTTTGTGTGTAGATTTTGGAGACAGTATTGAGTACTTGTGAGGAGTATTGTATTGTGTAAAGTTACATGTTCTCATCCATTTATATGATACATATAGCTGGGGGTTTTCAGCTATAAGATTTCCCCATACATGCTGCGTTCTATGTGTGCGAATTGATGTTCTACCGCTTGTTTTATTTTCCGCATGTGATGATTAATTTGTAGAAGAGATTATGTGTTATGCAGAAAATCTAATTTGTGTATGATCAGGTTAATTCTCGGTGAATAAATCTTCATTATTCAGCAAATTTGTACACCTTGGAGCCTGCATGCCTTAATGGCAGGTTTTTCACATTCGACGCGAGGTCCACATCATTGGCCTTCGATCGAGTGATTATGCGGATGTTTGACCCCAGATCATTGTTCACATTCCGTGGATTGTACTGGTTGTACCTTGAGAGCCATTTTAATTATTGGTGGTTTCTCTCGTACCTGTTAACACCTTTCGTCATTGGCTGGTAATCAGGTGATTTTCTTGCATGTTTGACTTCAACTCATATATTCGCATGCTTGAATTTGTACTTGTTCGGGTCGAGATGGAGCGCAAGACCCTGGATTTTGCCTAATAAAATCCAGGCTGTGAATTTTGGTGGATTATCTTAACTTATTACATAACTCTTTTGATTGGATGGCTGCGACCATACCTGAGTCTATTTGTTGGTCCTTACTGCTAGATGGTTGTGTCCATACCTCGGATCTCAGTTTTTATATATATTATGAATGGTTGCGCCCATACCACATGTTCATGTATCAGAGAGATTAGTTGTATTCGTAATTGTAGGTTTTCCTACAGTGATGTTTGGTTCGAAAGTGTTCTCATAAAGCATTTCGCCCCTCCCTCTCCCTCGGACCTCATGCTTTAGGGGCATCTGTTACACATCATTTTGTCACTGTCCATGAAATCCCCATCTCGCCCATTGTAGGGTCATTTCTGTGACCAATAATCAGTGTTATGCCTTGCAAAAACCATCATTGTATCCCTTTACATGAGAGCATTCTTTTTGTTGACAATTCCCTTAACAGAGACTCAAAAACCCCTATTTTTTCCTTGGCGCGGGTAATCAGTTATGCCCTCGCGCCAAATAGGAATATTAACACTGGACCTCGTGCCAACTGGCGCTCTGTCCTCATTTTCCACCCAGGGCAAGCTGTTTATGGAATGTTTTTTAAAATTAGAGGTGGAGATTCCACTCCAACAGCCTCGAGGATGAGTCATTGGGAGTGGTTGAACTAAAAATCCATCGACTCCCTCCTTTAGGTTTATGGTTTCCACCTCTTATGGGAACTCCCTAAAGGATAGGCCTCCCTCCCACCTTTTTAGGGATCCTAACCTCCTCCTTTTCCTCTATAAAAGAAGCTATCTCTCTTAGAACAAGCTAGCTGAATCTGGAGAATTAGACATAATATAGTTGAATGACTAGAGAAAATAGAATAAGAAGGAATTACATTGATGAAGCTTGAGCCCATGACTTCTGAGAGAGCTTGATTCCATGCCTTCGTCCCATCTGAATTCCCTGACGAGCATCTAAGACGCGCTTCGCCTGAACCCCGCTGGAGGAGACTGCGACGTCAAAGCATTGGTTGTAACTCTTCCTTCTATTCATTTATATACATGACTATTGTTTGGTTCCATTGTTGTGTTATGATGTTTTTTTAACGCAATATGTTTAGCCCTCTTTGACTGGTTAATAGTTATGAATGAAATGTTGTTAGCTTGAATGATGTTCTTGTTTCTTGTTCTATGTGCAGGTATCCAAGCGTAATGGCGAACGGATTGTGACTTGCCGAGATAGGAGTGAGAGGCCACCACTACTACAGAAACAACGACAGCGTTGGATTCCAGGTATGTCAATCTACCATGTCCCTAGTTCATTCAATAATTAGGAAGCAACACTTTAGTGTGTCCCTTTGTTTCTAGACCCACTCTAGGGCTAGAGGGATCGTCTATGTTCGCAGAGAGGATTTACCTGCATAACAGTAATGTAAAGGAGGTTTCCCCTCAAAGAGGCTAATTTCTAAGTTGTTGATCTCTCTTCTCTTCTATTTTGTGAGTTGTTTCATAACATTCGGTATCGAAGCTTTGGATTCTAGGGTTTCGCTGTTGCAAACAGGTCATCGTTGAATTTTCGATATAAATTTTTTCTACGAAGTTTCAGACGCTGAAAAGAAAACCCATTTGAGCTAAAATCCTGAGGAACATGTAAAAATTTCAGATCTTGGTTCGCTATATTTTTGGACATATGATCTGAGGAAGTTAGGGTTTTTGTAGACTCTAGAATTTCATCTCAAAGAGGCGACCTTGGGAAAATTTTCATAGATTTATCTCTGAACATCAGATTCGAATTCTATAAAAAGTGGTCGAAATTGCATGGACTATAGGTTCTTGTGTATCAATTTTAGAGCCTAAATACGAAATAGTGACACGTGGCACATCGTACAAGTTCGCTCTACTGAACTAGTCCATAATTAGGTCATTGTGGGAGATTGGGAATAACTTTGCCTTGAATAATCCAAATAAGGTCTAACATGTGGCATTGAAAAGAAGATTCAAAGGGCTACTAAAGGACTGAAGATCAAATCTCAAGGATACAAAATCACAAAGATACATCAGTTTCAATATTGAGCATCTCAAACACAAGAAAAAGGTGTGTATCACTTTTTTTAAATTGCATAAATTTTGTTTGAAAATTCAGTATGAAGTAATTCCAAGGGCATATTGAAGCATACATATCAATATTGGGTTCTATTATGCCTCCCAAAAATAATTCCACACCCATTAAGCCCTCAGAAAGCTATACTATGATGCATGAAGAAGAATAAGTGCAACATGATATATTGAAATTACGAGACCAAGTGCAAAAAACTTCGCTCTCACAAAGAGTAACCAAAAACTAAATGGAAACTAAGATGGATGGTTTAAATAAAGACATGAATGGGTTGAAGAATGGTGTGGAATCTAAGATCGATGGTATATAAGTAAAACTAAAAGGAAACATGGAAGACATAAAATCAGACATGGAAGACATGAAGAATGGTCTAAAAGTAGACATGGAAGGTTTGAAGGAAGGGTTGACAAAGTTGCTACAAGAAATGATTCATAATGGCGAAAAGGTAGTAGAGGAAACTCATGATGAGAACAAAATAAACGTCAATCATGATTTCATAAACTCAAATTTTGAATTGAAGACCCACCACATTCCAAATATCAATATGAGGAATTTTGATGGCAAGGATCCCGTAACATGGATATTGCATGTGGAGAAATATTTTGATCTCCATAATGTGCAAAACACACAAAAGGTATGTATTGCAACTTTATATTTAGAACAAAATACATTTGTATGGTATCGATGGATTTTCTCTCGTAAACAAATTGTCACTTAGTCAATTTTTATGGAGGAAATGATAGCACATTATGAGGATACAAAGAGCAACGCCTTCTTTAGCCAATTGATAAATCTCAAACAAAAGGGTTCAATGGCGGAGCACATTGAGGACTTCAAAAAATTGAATATAAGGGTAAATAATATTTCATAGGAACATGGGATTTATGTCTCCATAAAGACTCTAAAGGATAACATCCAACATGAGGTTCGCCTTTGGGAACGTGATACATTGGAGAAAGCATTCAGATTGGCAAGAAAAATTGAAATAAAAACTATGGCAACAAGGAAGCCTACCACTCACAACTATAAATATGGAAGTGTTGCTACTCCTATACTTCCACAACCTACGGTTGACACCGAAACAATTGGAAGAAAAAAGACCAAAAGGGCTTTTCTATAGTTGTGATAGAAAATACACTAAAGGTCATAAGTGTGTTAAGAAAAAATTATTTTACATAGATTGTGAAGAGGAGGGAGAAAAGGAACAAGAAACTTCAAAATAAGAGGATATACACCAGGAACCAACCCTAGAGGAAGAAGAAATGAATCTGACCATATCCTGTAATGCATTGGCAAGAATTACTACTCCTAAGACTCTCAATATAGAAGGACATATCAAGAAGAGAAATGTAATAGTGCTTATTGATTTGGGTAGTACCCATAATTTTATTCATTTTAAGGTAGCCAAGGAATTGAATTTCTTCCTATACCCAGCACCAAAGTGTCAAGTGATGGTTGAAAATGGAGGAACTATAAATTGATTTGGAAAGTGCCATAATATCAAGCTAACCATGGGGTAATATGTATTGAATAGTCCAATGCTCTCCATTCCAATGGGTGGTGCTGATGTTGTACTAGGAGTATAATGGTTACTGTTGTCGACCCTAGAGACAGCCTTGAGTTGTGAAAGACCAGTGCCTAGGACATCTTATATAGCAAGGAGCGTGTGATATAACAGGGGGAGTTATCAACAAAAGGCTCTCATGCTATCTCCTATAAACAGGGAGGTTAACTTGAATGCGACCAAAACCTTCAGAAAAGGGACGTAGGGAAAGCAATACTGCAGAGGCAAGGTGCGGAATTCTAATACAAATGCATCAGACAATTCAGAGGCAGCTTACTGTAAAGAGGGTCGGTTCGAAAATACCTCACATAAATAAATAATCAGAAGGTGATTACTGCGTATGAAAGATTTGAGATAATACTGACTGTCATTGAGATGATATCCAGATACACAATATCACCATGTAATGGGCTTACCAATTTAAGAATCCATACATGAAAATAGCGTTTTAAAAATAACCTCCCAAAGAAGCTAATATAGCAGAAATATGGTTGAAGTGAAAAGTGAAACAGTATATCATGCCTGAGCCATATTTAAAGCACTTGACTAGTTCAAGCATGGGTATCAACTAGGATAAATCCATACCAAAAACCAGTGAGCCACTCGCATTCCAAAACATGATACAAGAAAGGCAGATGAAACGAAATGAACAATTAAACTAACACATAAAGGGAGAAGTTACAAACTGTGAGACACCAAAGACCAGAATCCTCATTAAAGATGGAACTCCTCCCACTGAAACCCAACAGGCTCTGTGCATTCATATAAAAGTTCGACAAAAATGCATACAAAATTCTCTTACTGCCTAATTTTCTGAAAATCTGGAACCTTTGATAATCCGTTCCTGGGGGTTTTTATAGGAGAAAAACTCCTCACAGGAGTGGATGGTGAACATTAAATTGATTCATTAAGATGGCATGGAGGAAGCGTCCACGCCCATACTGCTCAATAACCTTTCATTGTACTTTGTAGTCTGGTTCGGAGATTTCTGTCAGGTCGAGATTGACCTCGGATGTGTTTTTTGAGTCCTTTTTGGTTGTAAAGCTCTCTGTTCTATCTTCTGGAATTGGTGAACTGGGTAGAAAGTCCGTGGGCTTCCATACTCCATAACTGCTGGTTCTGACAGGCTTTAAGAGGCTTATGTCGGCGTAATTGACTTTTTCTGGGCTCGAGGAGAAATGGAAGCTTTGATGGGAAGATGTACTGCCTGGAGGAAAACGTCCCGCAGGTATTCAAACACAGCTATAGTTGTTGCGTGTGCTCTTTGGGTCTTCAAACCGCACTTTCTTCCTTTGAATGCGAGGTTAAGCTTTAATTATTCAATACCTGGCTTAAACCCCCTTTAATCCTCTTTGTTGATATACTGGTCTCGGTCTCCAAGGCCTCTCTTTGAAACCCTGCACAATGAACCAAACTTATTATAAAAACCAAGGGATGGTGGAAGCGATGTTGTGAAGGCCTGTGAAGCGGTGGTGGAAATGGTGGAAGTGGTGAACTGATGAAGATTTGGAGCAGAAGGAGTCGCGAACCATCTGATTAGGTGGGCAGATGAATATGGACGATCGGGAATGATAAATGGAGATGCTAAGGTTAGGCGGAGCAATAATAATTAGTGTAAAGCCCAAGGCTTTAAAGTTTCGGGTGAATATGCAGAATAATATAGGAAATGAATGAAATGGGGACCATGGTGTGGGACTCAGTCGAGGGTGGAGGGTGATTTACTATAAGCCGTCAAATCTCAGGAGGAGATAGACGGTTGGGATCATCCGAATGGGGTTAAATAGGGAAATCTGGTGAAATGCGCGACACAATGTAGACCGTAGATCCGGGTGAACGGACGGCGGAGATCCAATCGCATCGGAGGGAGGCAGAGGGTAACACTTTCAAGATCTTTCGATTGGCGATGGTGCGATTGAGCACTAGCCGTCCGATCTGGAAGAAGATCGACGGCAGAAATTACATCGGTGGGGAGAAAGGCAGGTGAAATGAGCGGGTAGCGATTAAATCTGGGCCGTTGGATCTCTCGGCATGGATGGCTTCGATTCAATCGGGGGATCGCAATCGGGGGATACATTTGAGAACTTGCGATTGTGATTTGGAGCAACGCACGATTGAGTGCTAGCCATCAGATCTGGGACCAGATCAACGGCCCACATTCAATCGAAAGGAGATAGAGAGGGGCGGCGGAGCGACGAGCGATGAGATCCAGACCGTTGGATCACAAGAGATCAACGGCTCAGATCAAATCAGGGAATCACAATCGGAGAAAACAGAAGGGTGGCACAAAAAAAATTTCTAATTACGATTGGATCGGTGGTGTGATGGAACAAGTGTGATTAGCGCTGATCCATCGGATCTGTACAGATCCACGGTTGGTATCGCAACAGAAACACAAAGGAGGAGGTCAATCACATCGGAGATTTCGGAGTGACAAAGGGAAAGTGCTCACCCGCTCTTCCGATTGTGATAAGCGCCCAGAGCTTAGATGCTTGGTTCCGGTGCTCGGTTACATGGTGGGGAAGTGGTTAGGGCTGGGCCGAAAGGGGCTAAGCCTGATAAATGAAGCAAGGTGGGGTTTTTTTAGCCGAAAAAGAGGGTTTTTAAGGCTAAAGAGGGGAACGATAGAGAGAATAAGGGCGTTTCAGCCAAACAAAGGGTATTTGTGAGGTTATGAGGGGAATAAGGTGAATAAATAGAGGTTTAGAGGAGATGAGAAACTATGAAAAGGGAGGCCTCTTGGGCGTTTTCTTCACGAACAGGGAGACTTTATAATGGAAACTTCAGTGAGGATTTCCCAGAGGACAGAGGCACAAGGACTTGGCTACTCAATGTTATCTTAAAAATGACTAATGTTAACCATATGATCAACATTGGCTCCACCTGGGGATGGCACATTCATCCTTGGGCATGTTGAGAACTTCGCAGACCACCTGTTAATATTCTATGTGGACAGCACTCTTCAACACCTTTACTTTTCTCTTCATGATTCATCACGACACCCACATTATTCACATAAAGATGAAAACAGAAAACTAATGTACAGTATAATACATCAGGCTCTCCCTACCTGAATCAAAACTGGAAGTAGGGTTTGAGGAACTGACCATTTACAGGGGCATCGAGCAAGTCTCCCTGTAAATTTTCTAACCTGAAAGCATTATTGCCCCCCTGTTCCACGAATTTAAAAGGGCCAAACCAGAGTGGGTCAAATTTACCATGTTTCCCCTTTTCAGCTCTTCGAATATCCCATCTAAGCACTAAATCCCCAATCTGCAACTTCCTTTCCTTGGCATGCTGATCAAAAAGGTCCTTCATCTTCTCTTGATATTCAGTTAGCCTTTGACTTACCTGGTTTCGTGTTTCTTCTAGCTCCACCAACTGATTTATTCTCCTGGTCACATCATCGAGTTCCTCCTGACTCTCCTACATGAATCGGGCTACTGGTAAGGCTAACTGCACAGGGAATATGTTTGCCCTCCCATATACTAATTCATATGGGGACTTCCCGGTTGCTCTTTTTCTGGTAATCCTATTGGCCCATAGAGCGAATTTCAACTGGGAATCCCAGTTTTTCTAATTTTCATTGATAGCCTTCTTTAGTGCTCTCACCAGGGTTTTATTTGAAGACTCTGCCAAGCCATTTCCTTGTGGGTAATAGGCTGTAGAGTGACTTAGTGCAATGTTATACTGCTGACAGAAGCTCACAAACTTTGCAGACTTGAAGGCCTGGGCGTTGTCGGTCACTATCTTGGAAGGGCAGCCAAACCTGGATATGATATTTTCTTCAATGAATTTTATTATCACAGCATCTGTTGCATTCCTCGCAGGTATAGCTTCCACCCATTTTTTGAAATAATCTGTGGCAGTTAATATCCACTTATGCTGACCACTCGACGGAGGATGTATTTCACCGATAAAGTCGATTCCCCATTGCCGGAATGGTTCGTCCATGTGAACAGGAATCATGGGCAGAGGTGCCAACTTCTGTCTTCTAGCAAATATTTGGCATTTCTCACAAGCTCTGACCCAGGTAAACACGTCTCCAAAGAGTTTGGGCCAGTAGAAACCAGCCTTCAGGATTTTGTGAGCAGTGGCCCTCCAGCTGTAATGACCCCCACAGATTCCTTCATGAAATTTGGCCATTATATTCTCTACCTCATCTTCTGTGAGACACAGGAGTAGGATGCCTGAGGGATCTCGCCAGTATAGTCGGCCATTGGCGACTATGTACTTCTATGATCTCAACCTTAGTGTTCTGTATTCAGCTTTATCACAGCTAGGAGGGCAGCTGAGTGTGAGGAGATATTCCACTATCTCTTTGTACCACGAGCTGGTGAGGTACTTCATATGTGTCTTCGGAGTAGCTATCTCTACTCCCTGTTGCTCTTATTTCTTCTCAGACTCCTCACTTGCTATCATGGATAGATTTATACCTAGAGCATGATAGTTTGATTCAGATAAGATTTTGGCTAGCCCTTGTCCCTTGATCAGTTTGGTAGGGCAGATGTTTAGCTCATACTCTTGTATTTTGGAAATCCACTTCCCCCTTTTTCCTTCACTATCCCCTTGGATAAGAATATCTTTTACAGCAGCTATAGGCACAAATGCAGTGATATGGGACTGCAAGACGTACATGCGGAATGCTTTAAGGGATTTCACCAGGGTGTATGCTTTCTTTTCTAATATGTTATATTTTAGTTCTGCATCACAGAGCACCTGACTGAAGAAAGCGATGGGCTGCTCGTACCCTTCTTCATTTTTCTGCAATAATACTCTTGCCACTGTATGAGGTGATGCAAATGAAAAGATCATGAAAGGTTTGGCATAATCTGGTCTAGCTAGCACAGGGGCTTCCGCAAAAGCATTTTTTTATCCTGGAAACGGCCTCTCGTGATTCCTGGGACCACTTTACCTCATTATTTTTCTTCAGCATGTCAGTTATATGTCTAACTATCTCAACATAGTTAGGGATAAACCTCCTCGGAAAGTTAATGTGCCCTAGGAACACCTGCACCTCCTTCTTATTTCTGGGAAAAGAAATTCCATTTATAACTTCTACTCTCTTAGGATCTATTTTTACCCCATCTTTGGTTACAATATGTCCCAAAAGCCTACCCACTTCTAATGCAAACAACGACTTTTGTGGATTAAGAGAGAGACCATACCTTCTGCATTTCTCAAAAGTTCTACGCAAATGCTCAATGTGCTCAGTATCGCCCTTTGAAAACACAGTGATATCATCGAGGTAGACCACCACAAACTTATCTTGCTCCCCAACAAAATCAATGTCCATGGCCCTCTGAAAAGTGGCCCCAGCGTTGATCAACCCAAAAGGCATCCTGGCATACATAAATGTACCCCATGGTGTGGTGAAAACAGTCTTCTTCTGATCTTCTGGAAGTACAGCCACCTGATTATAACTAGAGAATCCATCCATCATTGACATCCGAGAAGCTCCTACCACTTTCTGTAGGATGTGATCCATCTTGGGCAGTGGATAATTATACTTTAAGGATGCTCGGTTCAAATTTCGAAAATCAACACATAGCCTTATTTCTCCATTATTCTTTCGGACAAGGACTAAATTTGCCACCCACTCAGAATATCTCAATGGCACAATGATTTTGGCCTTCAACAGTTTCTTAATTTCTTTCTCAATAGAGGGAAGCAGCATGGTGTTAATCTGTCTAAGATTCTGCTTGTGCGGCTTTGCATCTCCTTTCAGAGGAATTTTGTGTTGCATGACGCTGATATCAAAAATTTTCAGGTCCTGATAGAACCATGCAAACACATCTTTGTAGAACTGAAATAATTTCTGGTAGAGCTCGTTATATTCTTCTGGGACCTTCTTGGATAATTTCACAATTTTGGGGTCAGCATCAGTACCAAGGTTAAGGTCTTCTACCTGGTTTTCTTCTGTGACTCTGTTTGGCTGCAGTGGGACATTTTTCTTGTCAAACAATCTTTCTAGAGGCACCAGCCCTCTGGGTATAACGTTTCCCTTCAATTGCAACACTTTGTGACCTACGATTCTTTCCTCCCATCTGTTTTCTGAAATATCTTCAGCCTCTTCTTCCTCACAAGCATCAATCTCCATATTTGAGAATTCTCCGATTGTTTCCATAAATCTTTTCACTTGCTCTTCATCCTCAAAAACCTGCCAGTGCTTGATGTTGTCTGGGATTGATGGTCGATAACATACCTCGATTTCATATCTTAAGAGAGGGTTTTTAGGTGGACGTAAGGTACTGGCAGCCACTGTAAGAGAGTCTACCATCCTATTCTGCTCCTGGGGCATGAACTAAATGTTAAATGCCAAGAAAAAATTCTCCACCAGGTCCCACACTTCGTTCCTATAAGCCCTTAGCCTAGGATAATTGGTTTGGCACTGATTCTTCACTTGTCTAACCACCAGTTCTGAATCTCCCAGAACCTTCAAACTCTGTATGTTCATACTCTTGGTTGTCTGTAATCCTAACAGAAGTGCTTCGTACTCGGCCACATTATTAGTGGCTTCATATTCTAGCTTGAAAGACAGCGGGACCCATTGGCCGGTAGGAGAAATCAATAATACTCCAACCCCATTATCTTATTTGGAGTTTTCTCCATCAA